>CAWUDS030003547.1:0-39473 GCA_963859935.3 Lathyrus sativus
TTATTTCCCTTCTTAAGATTTGATTGGGATTTCTTTTGTCATGATTCTGGGCTCGTGATTTGTGAACTTGGTGCTTTGGCCCGTTTTGATTCACTTGATACGATTTAATCTTCCCTGATTTGGAATTGATATCAATATCAAAATTGTTTTCTGTTATTTTTCTGATACAATTTGCCTTGCACCTTCAGGGTGGATACGGTTATGATCTGTCATGGACTTGGTCTGCTTTCCAGATGTTGATTGGATTCATACAGATTCTGTTTGACACAACTGGATTTGTTTCGAAATGTTTTCATTCTGATTTGTTTTGGTTAACTGGATTATTTATTCTGATTCCATTTGAACTGCTTCGTGATAAACTGAATCATTCTTCTCTGATTTACTCGAACTCAATTCTTCTGATAGGGACCATTTTGATACTATGGGCATCTTTTTTACTGATGTGGTTCTTTTGATGCAGATTTTCAGTAAACTAACTTTGGTTATCCAATTTTCGATGTCGCTGTGGGTTTATTGGTTTTGGTCCTAATTTGATATCACTGAGTTTCGAATCTGGCGTAGACTGATACGGCCATAGTGTTGGATCCTTTTGATGTCGATTGGATTTGTCTGGGGATTCATTGATGAACTGGGCGGTTTTTATACTTTATGAATTGAATTGTCCATTCAAGTTTATGCAGCTCGTGACTCGTTTTTGGCTTTGAGTTCTGTTATGAACTTTGGGGAATGTTGATGTTGTTTGATCTTTGATGCTTGTGTTAAACTTCCGGCGGGGGACTCATAACCTGACTGATACACTTACTTGCCTGGGCAGTGATGTTCGAACTGAGCCCAGGCCTGTGCCTTTCGATCTTCTGCAATGAGCTTGCTCATTTGGTTCAAAAGGTGTTGCACTATTATGACATTCAGATTTATGAACTGGTTTTTTCTGATATGGATTCGGCTGGTTTTGTTTGGTTGTCTAGCTGCAGGGTTCGAACTCAGTTTCGATTTCTCTTGATTGCTGATGAACTGGTGAACAGAGTTTGGTTTATTTTTGAAACTGAATTGGATTGCTGATGCACTGCTTTTTTTCTGATGCAGCTTTCGGTTATCCAGTTTATTGATGATACTAGGCCATGATGTTTTTCAAACTGAGTCCACGTACCGGATTGCCGTAAAGATCTGAGCTTGCTTCCTTGTGATCTGAAGATGGATTGAATTTTCGAAAACTGATGTGTGGTTTTATAGGAACTGATGTGCTGATTTTACATGATGGAACTTTGAGTTCGAATTCCAATTCAGTTTCATTTCCAATTTTTTTGGTGTGGACCCTTGATGAAATGGTATTCAGTTTGGTTTTGAATCGAATCCAATTACGGCGAATCAAATCGGTCCCCACTTCTTTTACCTCTTCATCTTTCTCGGTTGTCCCGCATTGATAAGAAACAGTAGCCACTTGATCTGACGCCAATGGCGCGGGTCGGTAACGGGGGTAGGACGCAGCTTCGGTTGTGCCACTCCCGGCACTCGATGATGACACTGTTCTGAGAGTGTCAAAGACCTCTAACATTTTCTATATTGCTTGTTTTGCTTTGATGTGCAGGTTAGTCGAGATTTGCGGCGAAGCTTAAAGACAGCATGAAGACACTTAGATGTTCTTAGGATTTAGGATAGATACTTTAATGTAATTCTTTAGAACTTTAATGTAATCCCTTGTAACTTGTAAAAAAAAAAATATTATGAATAAATAACATTTTTTATCCAAATCATTTCTTCTTTGTAATTCACTTTGCAAACTTGTAATAATGATAATAAAATATTATGAATAAAATTCACATATTCTATTAAAATCATTTCCCAATTGCTTCTCCATGCTTTAATTTGCAAACACCTCAACATCCGATTAAATCTCACTAGTCAAATATCCTGGAATTAATTCGATCCAACCATTGCATGAATAAGTTCCATTAATCAGTCGAAGTTTTCACCGTTTTCCCTCTGGAAGAAAGAAGAATGATTTCTTGTTAAACCCTGCTCCACAGATCAGACTTTGATATCAAACCCACGTAAATAAACGCCTCAAAAAACATCATTACGCCCAACATTACGAACTATGCTTCAAAAATAACCGAAACGCCCCTGGGGTATTTCCTGCAAAACAAACACCTTCAGGTCTTGTTAGTGGTTAGCAAATGCGCAGATGATATGATATGCGAAATGACCGACTAAATATGAGGGTAAAATTTGGGGTATTACACACCCTGTCAGGCATTTGAAGGGTTGCGTATCAAAGACAAAGGTCCCGGGCCGAGTAAAGCGTCAGAGGTAGCCGTCTCGTCATATAAGGAAGCTCAAGCTCTAGTAGAGACCGGTGAGACAAAGGGCTGGGGCAAAGTGCTGGATATTCCCGTAAAGATGGACTGGTTTGGGCTGGGATATCAACCATCGTCATCAACACCTGCTGTGGGGGCACCCCGTTTCAGAGGACCAATAACCATCACTGCTAGTGGAGTATGTCATGAGACCATCAACGCTGCTTCAGAGTCTGACGAAGGAGACAGCGATTGCGATATGGACGCCTGGATTCAGCCGAGCGTGCCAGGACAGGGATTATGCAATTGGTCTATTCAGGAGATTGTTCCTGTGACTCTTAAACAGTAATACTTTGTTTTTTAATTGTTGAACAATCTGGTGTCTCGCCCGGGGCATCATGATTTTGCTTAGGGCTGTGCTGTTATGAACATTGCGTGTTTATCATTAAATAAAAGGCGTTTTTTCATGTGCAAATATTGCGATCTCTATTTTTCCCTGTTTTGTGTTTTACAATAAAATGGCAACGCGGTTATTCGTTTTATACGCATTTTGAAGCATTTAACCATTCCTTTTGCAGGATAACATTTTCAGATGACATCATTGAACCACCTATGACTCGTCTCGACTTTGAGCACCCGATATTTCAGGCCGAAGAAGAGATTGTTGAAGATGGTGAGGTTCCCGAAGAATTGTCTTGGTTGGTGAAGCAAGAAGAACGAGTCATTCTGCCTCACGAGGAGGTCATCGAAATTATTAACCTGGGGTCGGAAGGGGTTGAAAAGAACATCCGTATAGGAGCCGCGCTGCAGAGCGACGTCAAGCGAAGACTGGTTGAAATGCTCAGAGAGTATAGTGATGTGTTCGCTTGGTCGTATGAAGACATGCCTGGGCTTGATACAGATATGGTTGTGCACCATCTTCCGTTAAAAGAAGAATGCCCGCCGGTCAAGTAGAAGCTTCGCAGAACTAGACCAAATATGGCAGTGAAAATTAAGGAGGAGGTTCAAAAACAGTGGGATGCTGGTTTCCTAGCTGTGACAAAATATCCCTCATGGGTCGCTAACATTGTACCAGTGCCAAAGGAAGACGGTAAAGTGAGAATGTGCGTAGATTACCGTGATTTAAATAAAGCGAGCCCGAAAGATGATTTTCCACTTCCTCACATCGATGTGCTGGTTGACAACACTGCTCAATTCTCCGTATTCTCCTTCATGGATGGCTTCTCGGGCTATAATCAGATTAAAATGGCGCCAGAGGACATGGAGAAGACTACTTTCATAACGCCTTGGGGAAAATTTTGTTATAAAGTGATGCCCTTCGGATTAAAGAATGCTGGGGCAACGTATCAGCGTGCAATGACGACTCTTTTCCATGATATGATGCATAAAGAGATTGAAGTTTATGTCGACGATATGATTGCCAAATCCCAGACGGAGGAAGAGCATTTGGTGAATTTGCTGAAGTTATTCAAAAGGCTTAGGAAGTTCAGGCTGAGACTGAACCCTAACAAGTGCACCTTCGGGGTGAGATCGGGTAAACTGCTGGGGTTTATCGTGAGCGAAAAAGGAATAGAGGTCGATCCTGCAAAAATAAAAGCGATACAAGAGATGCCGACGCCTAAAACAGAGAAAGAGGTGCGCGGGTTTTTAGGGAGGTTAAACTACATCGCTCGGTTCATATCTCACCTAACGGCTACGTGTGAACCGTTATTCAAGCTGTTGAAAAAAGACCAGGCGGTAACGTGGAACGAAAATTGTCAAAAGGCGTTCAATAAAATAAAGCAGTATTTGCAAGAGCCTCCTATTTTGATACCCCCAGTGGCAGGGAGACCCTTGATTATGTATTTGACAGTTCTTGAGGGAAGCATGGGTTGTGTTCTCGGTCAACACGACGAGACAGGAAGAAAAGAGCATGCGATCTACTACTTGAGTAAGAAATTTACTGAATGTGAATCTCGATATTCAATGCTTGAAAAAACTTGTTGTGCACTAGCCTGGGCCGCCAAGCGTTTGAGGCAATACATGATGAATCATACAACCATGCTCATCTCGAAGATGGATCCTATCAAATATGTATTTGAAAAGCAGGCATTATCAGGGAGAATTGCTCGTTGGCAGATGGTCTTGACTGAATATGACATCCAGTATGTCTCGCAAAAGGCTATAAAGGGGAGTGTACTGTCTGAGTACTTGGCAGAGCAGCCTATTGAAGATTACCAATCGATGAGGTTTGATTTTCCTGACGAGGATATCATGTACCTAAAGATGAAAGATTGTGAAGAGCCGTTGCCAGGCGAAGGACCAGAATTGGGTTCTAAATGGAAGTTGATATTTGACGGGGCGGTAAACGCCTACGGTAGCGGAATAGGGGCAATCATCACTACTCCACACGGGTCGCACATCCCGTTTACTGCTCGATTGACCTTTCCAGTTACCAATAATGAAGCCGAATACGAAGCTTGCATCATGGGGCTTGAAGAAGCCATTGATTTGCGAATCAAAAATCTGGATGTATACGGAGACTCAGCTCTGGTGGTGAATCAGATAAAAGGGGAATGGGAGACCCGTCAGCCTAATTTGATACCGTACATGAATTATGCAAGGAGATTGTTGCCTTTCTTTGACAAGGTTGAGTTGCATCATGTACCGCGAGAAGAGAATCAGATGGCTGACGCCCTGGCTACTTTGTCTTCCATGTACAAAGTCAATTTCTGGAACGAGGCTCCCAGAATCGTTATCTCTCGGCTTAACAGACCTGCCTTCGTATTTGCTATTGACGAAGTTTCTGACGACAAACCGTGGTATTTCGACATCCTTAATTTCCTGAAGAATAAAGAGTATCTGGCTGGGGCATCCAGTCAAGATCAGAAGACTCTCAGGAGATTAGCGGGTAATTTCTATTTGAATCCGGACGGTGTCTTGTACAGAAGAAATCACGACTTGGTGCTACTACGTTGTGTAGACGAAAAGGAGGCAAATTTGCTCATGGAGGAAATACATGAGGGTACCTTTGGTACGCATGCTGGTGGGCATGCTATGACGAGGAAGCTGCTGCGGGCAGGTTATTTTTTGCTAACAATGGAAACTGATTGTTTCAAGTTTGCGAAGAAGTGCCACAAGTGCCAAATCTATGCTGATAAGATCCATGTGCCTCCGAGTCCTCTAAATGTGATGTCATCGCCATGGCCATTCTCGATGTGGGGAATCGATATGATTGGAAAGATCGAGCCGACGGCTTCTAACGGGCACCGGTTCATTCTAGTAGCAATCGATTACTTCACCAAGTGGGTGGAAGCGGCATCTTACGCAAATGTGACTAAGCAGATGGTAGCCAGGTTCATCAAGAGAGATATCATTTGCAGATATGGAATCCCCGAGCGGATAATCACCGACAACGGTTCAAACCTGAATAATAAAATGATGAAGGAGCTCTGTCAGAATTTCAAGATCAAACATCACAACTCCTCCGCTTACCGACCCAAGATGAATGACGCTGTTGAAGCGGCCAACAAGAATATAAAGAAGATCGTTCAGAAGATGGTGGTGACCTATAAGGATTGGCATGAGATGCTACCTTTCGCTTTGCACGGTTATCGTACGACGGTACACACATCAACCGGGGCAACCCCGTTCTCACTGGTATACGGAATGGAAGATGTGCTACCACTAGAAGTTGAGATTCCTTCTCTGAGAGTACTACGAGATGTCCAACTAGACGAGGCAGAATGGGTGAAAGACAGATTGAACCAGCTGAGTTTAATGGATGAGAAGAGGCTAGCTTCCCTAGAATACGGTCGTTTGTACCAGATCCGAATGAAGAAAGCATATGATAAGAAGATACATCCTCGGAGCTTTCAGACGGGCGACCTTGTGCTGAAAAGGATTCTCCCGCCGCAGGCAGATCACAGGGGCAAGTGGACCCCCAACTACGAAGGGCCATACGTTGTCAGAAAAGTCTTTTCAGGAGGGGCTTTATTGTTGTCCACCATGGACGGTGAAGACTTTACGTCGCCTGTGAATTCGGACGCAGTTAAAAAATACTTTGCTTGAAATTGACCCGCTGGACAAAAAAAAAAAAAGAGAGTCCAAGCAAAAATGGGGCATCCTGGAGAACCAAAAACAGAATGAAAGGTTTGGGCAAAAGTTAGGGATAAAATTGAAAAAATGTACACCCGCGAAGTTGAAAACCTACACTGGGCGGCTTCGGCAAAAAAGGGTATCCCGGTGAACTGAAAACCCGTAAAGGGCGGTTCACGCAAAAGTTAGGGATTTGAAAAGCAAATTATTGTGGTCCGAATTCGACACTGCATCGAGCATTGGTGCGGGAGAATATACCTGAGGGGTCGATTATCAGATACAATCTCTTCGGAAGTGTGGATACCGGGAAAAGCATTAGAGTCGGGCGAGTCATAGGAGGATCAGTTCGTGATGTCCGTCTGCATCCCGTTGCCGACATGTGTACAAATTTGATTTGTCATTATATTTATGCTTCTTGTGCATACTTGTATATTTGTTGTGCGTAGCTTCCTCTTTTCAGGAGTTACATCCCGTGTACAAAAAAAACTCTGCCCATTCAGGGGCCCAATCAATAAAATATGTTATTCAGTATTTGATGCTGGTTCTTTACTGTTTTGTGCATGATAAACGCCTAGGTTTGATGAAACTAGCATGTGCATAACGTCACTGGCCCTTGCCAATAATTGCTAAAACTTTGAATTAACTGAAAGTAATGTCACTAACACTAATCTGAATAGATTTGGTTGTGTAGACTTGTCTTGTCTTGTTTGAGGGGTTGCAGGGTTCATAGCTGTGCAAAGTGGACGATCAAAGGATTGCAGTATAGACCAGAAGCTTGAAACGAAAGACTTGATCCCCATGCAGGTCGCGATTCCAAGATAACAATGTTCCTTACTGAAGAATGATCAAATTCCTCAGCTAGTCGTAGCTTATCCAAAGGACATTCTCCAGCAAAGTCTCTTATCCTCAGCAGAGTTTGATGATTTACAGATTGAAGGTCGTATTCAGACAGTGTGGTGTCCCCCAAAAGGATCCCCTATCTCAAGCAGAGTGGTTTAGCCTCAGAAGATCAATATTTCCAACTTATGAGCTGTACCCAGGCAATCTACCCTTCCCAGTAGGGTCATTTACTCTCCCCCAGCGGAGTCAGTTGATTTTTCCCCAAGAGAGTCGTTTCGTCCCCAGCGGAGTTCTCTTTCTAGCAAGTGTTTTCTTTCCTCCCAGTGGAACTCGAAGATTAAAGCTCTCCCCGGCAGAGTTGGTTGTGTATCCTGGCATTTATTTTGTCAGAATACCGTGGGATACCTGTTCACTCCCCAGCAGCAGCCCAATCATACTGGGCACATCTGCTACTCCCCAGCAGAGTTATATTCCCCAGCAGGGTGTTACTTCAACGAGGTGCTTGGTTAAGTTCCC
The DNA here is from genome assembly GCA_963859935.3 of Lathyrus sativus. Lineage (NCBI taxonomy): Eukaryota > Viridiplantae > Streptophyta > Magnoliopsida > Fabales > Fabaceae > Lathyrus > Lathyrus sativus. The sequence continues at coordinate 7,728 of CAWUDS030003547.1, forward strand.
AATTTCCCAGCGGAGTTGGCTTCACTCTTCCAGCATTTATTTTGCTAGAATAATTCTGTGACGCCTGGCTATCCCCAGCGGAGTTGGCGTTGTCTTCAGCATTTATTTTGCTGAAGTGGTTTCTGTATCCCAGCAGTTCGAGTCTGCATTTGCATCGGCCTATAGTGTCATACTTGCATCCACCAAATAAAAGCGCGTAGCATTTCCATGTCGAATGGAGCATTACGTCATTGTCAAACATATGCATTTTGAAACATAAACCAGGTTGGCTAACCGTTTGTGTTCAAGTGTTATTTCCCATGCAGGTTGAGGGAGCTCTCGCTTAAATGAATTACCAAACATTCAAGATCTCGACGTGAGACATTCCACGAAAATGTCGGTTGTATCCCCCACAGAGTTATCATGATAAAGTTCTCTTTGTCCCCGAGCAGAGTTATTGGGTTGGAATTCTCTTGTTTTCCCCACCAGAGTCGCTTGTTGAAGTTTCTCTAGTCTGGCCCGCGGATTACGTTTCTTCTAAATTGTTGTTACGTCAGCATCAAAGGGTTTCGTGAATCAGAATTTCAGAGGCTGCCGCCGGTTATCAGAACAGGCGTCCGGTAGTTTGGTTTCCAAATATCCCCAGTAGAGTCCGCCCCGAAGTCGCTGTCACGTCAGTGCTAAGAAGTTTGAGGGTTGGGATCAATGGAGAAATGGGTCCTGACGTGGACAAATCTATTCCTATATTGACGGGATTTCTTCGTGCTAGAGAAGTGGGTGTCCTAATATGGACAGATTTATTTCCCCGAGTTGATGAGATGTGCTAGTCCTAACGTGGACAGATTCGATTTCTCCGTATTGATTGAATGTGAAGTCATGACGTTGACAAAATTGATTACTCTTAGTGTTGGTGTCCTGATGTGGACCATTTATTCCCAGCAGATATCGTTCTTCGTAATGGTGAAATGTGCGTCCTGACGTGGACAAGTTTATAGTTTTTCATGATGACAAGATACGCGAGTCCTGACGTGGACAGATTTATCTTCCTTCGTGTTGACGCAGCATGAGTCCTGACGTGGACAAGTTTTATTTCCTCAGCGAGTCGAGATGTGAGTCCTGACGTGGACAAATCAAGACGAGGTGTGAGTCCTGACGTGGACAAATCAAGACAAGTTGTATTCCTTACGTGGAAAGATGTGATTCCTTACGTGGAAAGATGTGATTCCTTACGTGGAAAGATGTATTCCTTACGTGGAAAGATGTATTCCTTACGTGGAAAGATGTGATTCCTTACGTGGAAAGATGTGATTCCTTACGTGGAAAGATGTGATTCCTTACGTGGAAAGATGTATTCCTTACGTGGAAAGATGTATTCCTTACGTGGAAAGATGTATTCCTTACGTGGTGGAAAGAAGTTTATTCCTAACGTGGAAAGATGAGTCCTAACGTGGACGAAGTTTATTCCTGACGTGGAAATTTTATTCTTAACGTGGAAAAGTTTATTCCTAACGTGGACAAGTGTATTCCTAACGTGGAAGAGTTTATTCCTAATGTGGACGATTTATTCCTGACGTGGACAATTCATTCCTATGTTGATAGGATCCCTTCATGCTGATGAAATGCAGACGAGTCATCCCCAGCGAAGTCGCCGAGATTTTTGCATGTTGACGGCAGGTGGAGTCCTAACGTGGACGAGTTTTAGTTGAGATTTCTTCGGGTTGACGAAACAGGCGTTTTAACATGGACAAAGTTCTATCCCTACGATGATAGAATCTTTTTCAGGCTGATGAAAATAATCCCCAGCACGTCGCTAATGGATCAGTTGGTTGCCGTAACAACCAGATTCAGTTGGTGGATGTCGTTCCCCAAGCAGTAGTGCAGTTTATTTCTACGGTTGGCAAATTTCCGGGTTCTTAGTATTCAACCGCCTCGTACCTCGAATGTTCGAAGGCCGTTTTCTCTTCACCCAATCGGGTCCAAGTCTCTTGAATAGGGGCAGCTGTTGCACCCTAAAATTTGCTCAACCTACTTCACTTGGTTTATGTTTCAATTACATTAGCATTTGCATATAGAGTCATGTGCATAGTCTAATTCATCTGTATAGCATAGCATAGCAAATCATCCAACAGGGGACCAAGTACTATTCTCATCTCTATGAGCCTATCAAGAGGTTATTATTCAAATTCAAGCATATCCAAGTCATCAGAAAGAAATTGAAATCTAAGAAGTCAGTGGATCAAGCAGTGGGTCTCTCTCCTACCTTGAGGGCATTTGAAGATCATCAAAGAAGTTGTGAGCTGTGGATTGAGCATGGAGAGTATACAGACATCATGGAAGACCTAGAGGGTCATTTTGAAATTGAGGCAAGTCATTGATGTGATCACAAGAGTTGCAGTTGAAGATAGTCAACTAGGGTTTCATCTGGGTCAACCCTAGGTCAACCCTAGGTCAAATGACTGATTGAAGGACATCAAGGTCTATTTGAGAGATGTGGGGTTCATCATTTGACATGTAGAGAAGGATGTGGTGTTGTGCCAAGAAGAAATCAAGAGAAATCAAGAAGAAGAGGAGTTTCTAAATTAGGGTTTCTGTGTAAAATCCCCTAATTTAGGGAAAACTTCCAAGCAAGATAAGTCAAATTGCAAGCTTCAAATGGATCCTTGGTCAACATGAAACTTGTAGAGGATCTCAAGACCTTTAATTTTAGTGGTGGAAGACATCAAGGAGATTTATAGAACTCAAGTTATGGTCCTTGCAAGTTACAGGTCATCTGAGGTATCTGAAATTTTGTCTGTGAAAGTTACTTGCCTTCCAAGCAACTTTTACCCCTCAAGGGGATTTCAAATGGATTTATGGTAAACATAAGAGTTGTTCCTCATTGTCTTAGCTTTCTATAAAGGTATGGTATGCCTTCATATGATTTGTGGAGCCCTACTTATGGGCTTGGCAAGCAAAGGGTATTTTGGTCATCTGAGAATTACAGGTCATTTCAAACCTATGCCCAAAACTCATACAAGGAAGCTTCAAATGAAAAACTTCACAACATAAAACTTGCTCCAAATGACATTTTGAGTCTATAAAAGTGATCATGAAAGTTTGGAAATGCTCATAGCTCAAGGTTTCAAATTTGGTCATTTAAAAGGGAATTTAATGAATAAAAGTGACCTAAAATTGAGATTTTTCATAACATGGCCAAATGGGATGAAATTATAGGTCATTTTGATTGGAAAAAATGTTTTAAGAACATTGGAAAAAGTAGATTTTTGAGTTTGGTTCAAAATTTGGAAGTTATGCTAGGTGGCTTGCAATGGAAGTAACATAATCAAAATCCAAAGGAAAGTGTGCACAAGAAGTTTCTATCAAATTCTAGAAAGGTCCATGAGTGTCTATATATTGAATTGAGAGGCTTCATTCAAGGGTTGGTGATTAATCTTGTTCATAACACATAGTTTCATCTCATTCTTCCATTTTGCAAAACCATTTCAAACTCTATCAAACCTTCATCATTTTCCAAACTTCTTGATCCTATCATAATCTACATCCATCATAGATCCAGTTTTCATCAAGATTTGGCTTAATTGAGGAAGAAATCGTGTGCTACCAACTTCATCATCCAAAGTGCAAGAAGATTGTGATTGCAAGATCCAAGAGGTGTGAGCAAGAAATATTGCATACAGAACCAAGAAGCAAGCTTATTGATCAATTCCCAAGCATTGCAAGCCTTGGATCCAAGGAATTCTACACCTGTTTTCATCATCAAACTAGGTTGGTGTTTTCTTTCGAATTGGTTAGATTAGTTAGAATATTAGATAATTTTAGGGTTAGAACGGTTAGGGATAGTTAGATGAATGTTTCTGATGACTTTGAAGGAAATTCATGGAGGTTGCCATTGGAGCACCAAATCTGTTAGGGCTTAGAACACCTAGAATATGGCATGATAATATTAGATGTATAGCTCAGGATAATCAGCATGGCTTGTAGATCGTGTTAGGGTAAGAATTAGAAGGAATTGGCAAGATTGATAGCAGTTGAAAATGATGGAGTCAAGGTGTTCTACCTATCGGGTTTGGACCTAGAGGGAGTGTTGGAGAAAACTAATGCCATGGCTGTGTAGAGGGAAGAGCATAGATCGTTTTTGGTTTTTACATCGTGAGATTTCATGGAGGTACGAGGGAGAACAGAGAGGTGGAAGGTTCGCGCATGGGGAGGATTTTTCTGGCTTAGGGTTTGTCCAAGGTAGACGATGATAGAGCATCGTTGGATCAGGCATAAGACCATTGACTCAAAGACAATCCAAGGGCTCAGATTTAATTAGAGATCTAGAGGGAAAGACTGAGTGGGATGAAACGATGCGTTTCACTTAATGCATCCTGGGCCTAAATCAAAGTTGTTTTTCACACCCCGCTAGCAGGGCCCAATCCCAATTATAACTGTTATTCTTGCTTTCTACACCGTTTCAGTTTATTTCTTTTTGTGAGTTTTTCCTGATCAATTGGGCCCAGACGCGCTTTGCTATGTGCGCCCCCCAGTCTGGGCCCATCATCTTGTTTTAACTGAAAATAAATGCTCACTGCACCCCCTAACCCAATTCATTCATATTAATTTCATCCATTCATTTTTAATTCTTCAAAAAATCATAAGTAAATGAAAAATGAATATTTTTAATTGCTTCTTTTTGCATTAGGTTTATAATTCTGTTAAGAAAAATAAAAAATATTAAAAATAGCATTTTATTTTGTTTTAGTATTTTTTGTGCATTTTTCTTTTAAATATCTTTTTAATGAGTTTAGGTTAGTACATGATATTGTTGATTTTAGTTTAGTTAGATACTTTAATATTTTTGACCCATTCTTTTTAGGTTGATTAACTTAGAACTTTAGCTTACTCATAGGATTTAATTCATAATTTTAGGATTAATTTTTAGATGATTTGTTTAGGTGTGATTAGGAGAATAAAAACTAGGGTTTAGAGATAACATAGGTATAGTAAATCCTTTCTTTTAGGAGTTGTAGTTTGAATCTTTGGGGTATGGGAATATAGGGGTTATGGGTAGATTATAGATCCCTTAGAAATTACTAGGTTTCCCCTATTCTACTATTACTATTAGTATACTGCTTGTACTTGCTTGACTGTGTGGTGTGCCCTCTCTAGGGTTATTATTTGTCTGTGTGGGGTATTGGGCTTGCTTCGGGCTTGGGGGTTGAGCTGAAGACTTTGATGATGAAGGCCATTGAAGATTAAAGAATGAAGACCAACTTCCAGAGTTGATGAGGAGTATCTCTTGCTGGCAGCTGTTGAAGGTTATATGATTTAGGAGCTAGGCAGAGCTCTAGAGTAGAAAACTTGATTCACAAACATGGAAGGTCTTGTTTGCCTCCATCCCTCTCTATGATGCAGAGTCTCTCTAAGACATTCACCCCCTTCCTTTGGAAGGCTTGGTGATAGTGTCTAAGAGATAGAACTCTTGAGAGAAATGTTCTATGTGTTGTTAGCAGTCTGTTTGCCACCCTTGGTGGTCAACTAATTGCTTAACACCCCAGTTCATTCTTGTTGACTGATATTCATCTTGGAGATTGAGACTTGAAGAAAAGCCATTGAAGACTGATGATAAAGCCCTTGCTTGAAGGCTGTGAAGATGAAGACTGATGCTTGCTTGAAGCTTGTGGATGGTTGAAGATGACTTGAAGACAGATGTTGATGCAGAGCTGCTTTTGCTGTTTATTTTTGCTGTTTATGATTCTTGATGTATTGATTGGTTTTCCCTAACTGTATTGTTTGCTGTTTAACCTGTTAGGTTGAAAGTGAATTCTGTTCACTTTTGCCTATTGTTTTCTAGGTTCGAGGTTGAGTGGAACTCCCTTGCCTCGCTTGTATTGCTGCATCCATGCATTTTACTGCTTTATTGTATATTTGCTACTGTTTCTGTTTCCGTCTATTCCCTTAGGATCTCTGTTTCTCTCTGTGCAAGAGAGGAGCATGATAGATACTAGGTCTTAACCCATGCATGATAACATTAGGTTAGTTTGATTCCCTTTGCAACCGTAGGTTAGAGTTCTGTCTCTTCTTTCTCAAAACAAACAGAAAAACACAATAATATTTCAAACACAATAAAAGACACTTCTTCCGTAAAAGAATGTGAACACATCAAAACGTCATTTTTTGTCCGCTTGGACCTTCAATCAGGAGAAAACCCTTTTTCAGAAGGACTAAAAACAATCAAGACAGACTTGTGTCGTACGTGGCCCGAACTACGTTTGCTCTGATCTTTCATGCTGTATGAAAGTACGTAGGCATAGGATGCGATATCCTAGCGAGCAATCTTCCCCTCCTTTCCCGTAGGTAGGCTAACTACGTTGACTCTGATTTCTCATTCCAGACGGGAATACGTAGGCATAAAGTGCGATACTTTGCCGAGTCATTTTATTTTCTTTTTAACCCCAGACCTGTAGAGTAGATAGAATAACAATCCGTACCAGAAAACAAGCGTGGATCCCGTCGAGTACGACAGACGTGAGGGGTGCTAATACCTTCCCCTTGCGTAACCGACTCCCGAATCCAGGATTTGGTTGCGATGACCATTCCTTTCCCGTCTTTGCGGTAGGTTTACTCTGAGCGTTTCCTTTCCCTCCGTTGGGATAAATAACGCACGGTGGCGACTCTTCTGTTCAGCCGGCGCCGATTTTCGCAGTAGCGACAGTAGTCTACCCTCGAATGCTAATTCTCGTCTAGTATGTCCCTTTCAAATCCACTTTTGCGGGTAACCAGAAATAAATCCCTATTACCACAAACCTATTCCTAAACCAGAAAAAAGCCTAATTGTACCTGGCCCGATGATTCCTAGTGACTCGCATGTTGTCACATTCCCCCACACAAGGCTCGAGTGATCACAGCTCCATGATTGGTATTCTGTATTCCCTGTGTTGATGTTGTTGAATCAGGATTATGTTCTCAACAGAGACGTACAGTTTGAGATTGTTTCCCCTGAGCAGTTTGAGATTGCAGTAACTTGAGATGGCATTTATCCCTTTTCATAGTAGGATCAAGATTATCCTCAGTGGGGCGGGATTGATATTCCCGGCAGAGTATGGCCGTCCCGAGCATTGAACGTTGATTAGCCTGATGTGCTATTGTCTCAAGTGGGTTGAGGCTGAAGCTTTCCCTGACCGGCAGATTTGGGTTTATTTCCCCCAGCAGTGGGACTGATGCAAGGTTGTATCCCCACAGAGTCCGAGTTTGACTCCTTTTCCCTCCGAGTCTAGGTCATTGACTCATTCCTCAAGCAGAGGTCGACGTTGATTCCATCACTGAGTAATCTCCAGACGGGTAGATTTTGATGTCAGCCAGAGAAGAGTTATTGCTCAGCAGATTGCTGCATACCCTATAAGGACTTAGGGTGTTCAAAAAGGACCGTTCAGGGTTGTTTTCCTCAGGGAAGTGAGATTCAACTTCAGTGATTGATTGTTATCTTCCGCAGACGCCAGAGGTGTTTCCTTGATAGGATCGGTACATCTCTAACAGAGTTGTACCATGAGTAGCTAAGGATTGATATCCCCAGCAGTGTTGATACACAGGTATTCCTCATCAGACTTGATAGTCCAGCAGGTGTTACCCAGAAGGGTTAGTCTCCGTAAGGCGTATGCAAGACTACTCTTCAGCAGATCAGGATTGATATCCCCGATAGAGGTCAGCAGTCTCTCCCTGCAGAGTCTGAATACGGGACCAGGAGCATTGATATGTATCCCCAAGCAGAGAAGATTCTCTCCCCGACCAGATGTATCCTGAAGGAACGTCATCTCCTCAGTTGAGTCAGGCGCCGAAGCGCGTGTTCATCCCCTAGCACCGGGTCACAAGTGTAGGTCTCGTAGGAAACTATTCGTTCACTGAAGTGTGCAGCAACTGATGGTGCGAGACTGAAGTCTCCAGCGGAATTGAGATTCCCCACAGAGTCGTACTCTCCCCAGCGAAGCAGAATGATTTCTCCTTCCTCAGCCGAGTTTGCAGACCCCCAAGAGAGCCGAGTCCTTGGAAGCATTTGAGGCCATGATTGGTCTTCCCCAGTAGAATGTTGAACAGCTGATGCTGTATTTCCCCATCGGAGTCGTTCTCTCCGGAAGGTTTAGTCGCGAAGGCCGCGCAGTTTATTTCTGCGATTGATATCGCTTTCCTCAGCAGTTTGTGGTCTGAATACCCAGATGAGCAGGTCCAGGTTCTCGTAGAGCTTCGTTCCCCTGCATCAGTCAGCTAAAGATCACTTCCCCAGACGGAGTCCAATTGAGATTGGCGTGACCTTGTTCTCCCCAGCAGGATGATTCTTCTATCTGAGTAGTTCTTTCTCCTTGACAGGAGGCTTCTCCCTTCAGCATTTATTTTGCTGATGGGGCCATAGCATGTTGCATGATTGCATAGCATTTACTCAGAAAACACGTAGCATTTCCACCGTGTGGAGCATTACGTCATTATCAAAGCATTTGCATACGAAACATGAGCCAGGTTGCCACCGTTCTTGTTTTGCAGATGTTCCTCCTTAGAATAGTTTGATCAAGATGATTCTTGAATTCTCCCCAACGAAGTCGCTTGCTCGAGATGATTCTTGAAGCCCCTAGCGAAGTCTTTGGTTCAAGATGATTCTTGAATTCCCCAGAAGGGTCGTTTGCTTAAGATGATTCTTAAGACCCCCAGTGCAGTCTCCAGAGTTAGTTGCTCAAGTTGATACTTAGAGTCCCCAGTAAAGGTTGCCCAGGATGATTCCTGAAATCCCCAACAGAGTGTTCGCTCAGGATGATTCCTGAAATCTTCAGCATGGTTATCGGTTCAAGATGATTCTTGAAGTCCCCCGCGGAGTTATTTGTCCAAGATGATTCTTGAAGTCCTCAGCAGAGTTGATCCATCCAGAATGATTTCTGGACCCTCAGAGCGGAGTTACTTGATAGTTCTCCAGAATCCCCAGCGGCGAAGCGTCATCCCCAGCAGGTTTCTAACGGCGAAGTTGAAACCTCCCTTGAAGACTCCATGATTGAAGTCTGACCGGGTTAATGAAGCAGTTCTCTCAGCTGATGCGGAGTGCCTGATGGCAGAGGTTTAGATATTCCCAGTTGGCTCATGATTGACCAAGAATTCTATTCCCGACTTGCTGACGAAGTCCGGATGATGCCCGACAGATCGTTGAATGCCTGATGGTTGAAGTCCGGCTAATGCCCGACAAGTTCTTTGAGTGCCTGATGGCATGATCAACCTGATGGTTGAAGTCCGGCTGATGCCCGACAGATGTCTTTGGATGCCTGATGGCATGATCAACCTGATGGTTGACCTGATGGAGTCCGGCTGATGCCCGGCAGTTTTCTTTGAATGCCTGATGGCATGATCAACCTGATGGTTGACCTGATGAATCCCGAGGAATTCCTCCGCTATGACACAGAACACCTGACGGTGTAATCAACCATGTATTACCGGTTATCGAGTGACCAGTGACCCCTTGATGAATTAAGGACGAATGTCTACAGCAAAATCATATGATCATCCCGACGGAGATTTGAAATCAGACTTTTTCCCGGTTACCGTGTGACCAATTCCTCAGCAAGTTGTCGTGCAACTGTTATGCTTAGTGTCGAAGATGTTCCTACCAATCAGAGTATCGTTTACCCGTGAGATTAGCCAATCACCCGTTACCGTGTAACCAGTAGTCCCTCGATGATTTGAGGATGCAAGGATATCAGATGAATCAGAGAATCATCCTGAAGGAGGTTCAGATCAGTATTTCTCCAGCTAGTTTCCGTGCAGCTATGATTTCAGTTTCCGAAGGTTTGTTCCCATCAGAGTACCGTGTGCTATGTAGTTGGCAAATTTCCGGGTTCTTTGGTATTCAACTGTCTTCTACCTTTGAATGTTTGAAAGTCGTTCGCTTCAACCCTTCAAGTCCAAGCCGTTTGAATAGGGGCAGTTGTTGTACCCCAAAATTTGACCAACTACTTATCGTAATTTGGCTCATGTTTCGCCTCATTTCATTTTTCATTTGCATACCACGTACATTGTATTTTTTCCAGTCAGATTGACTTTATCGGGATCACAGCCCTCTGATCGCGCTTCAGGCATTTTAGACCAATACGAGGATGTATTTTGAGAATCGGTGCTCGTCCCGGTGTTTTCAGCTCTCGCTGTTGTTTTTGAGGACCTCTCGGTGTCCGGGATTTTTACCGTTTATTTCGATATAGTTCGCTAATCGATTTAATCGGCTTCCTCGCTTTTTTAGGGTTTTTCCCTTATTTCCTAGATTTTTTTATAGGTTTAATTGATTCTTCTAGATATTAGATAGCTTTTTTTAAATAGCTTTAATAAATATAAATTGTTTTAAATAGATTTTAAGAATAAATCATATATTTTTAGGTATTAAATAGAATTTTTAAAATGATTTTTAATAGAATATTCTTTTAATAGGTATTTTTTAAGTAGAAATTAATATAGTTTTTTTCTATAGAAATTAGTGGAATTATTAGAAATAAATAGAGTTTCCATTTTTTATTAGTTTATAGATTTAATAGAGTTTTTATTAGTTTAGAGATTAATAGAGTTTTTTTAGGTTAATTCTCTTTTTTAGATTTTAATAGAGATTAATTAGGTCTTAATCATTTAGTTAGATTTTAATTAGAGTTTATTAGGTCTAATTAGGTTAGATTAGTTTTAATTTCTGTTTTACATTTAATTGTAGTTTTAATTTTCAGATTAGTCTTAATTGTAGTCTTAGTTAGTGTAACTGAGTATTCATTAGTTTAATTAGGGTCTTTAATCATTAATCCTTCATTAATTTCGGTGGGCCAGGTGTCTTCTGGAGGCCCACCCCAGAATCAGTCCATGTGTCATCTATATATGGTCCCGCGTGTGCATTCTGAATCCTCTCTCCATTTCCAATTGCCACGTTTTCACACCACTTCACCATCCACGTTTCACACACCACTTCTACCGCCACGTCTCGCCCATACAATCCTCCACCTCTCATTCTGCATGTAGCCACTTGGCACTCCCTCTCTCCTCCACCATCGCCACGTGTCCTCACTTCTCCCTCTCCCTTTGCATGCGTGATGCCAGGTGGCCCTCGCCGGAGACCCCACCGCCGGCCATGCAGCCGCCGCAACGGTCGCTGGTAACCGTCGCCGGAGTTCGCAAACTCACCGGAATCTGCATCTTTCCATCACAATCTCCATCGTCCTCAACATCATGTTCATCAACCGATTTCCTGAAAACATCATCAATGCAAAATTTTCCAGGAATCACCATCAATCTTCAGCCATTTTCCAGAAGATCTTCAAGATCTTCGTCCAGGTTCATCAATGTTCAAGCGTTTTTCCAGATCTTGATGTGTTCGTCCATAGTCCCCAACAATCTTCATCCATTTTCAGCAACATTCATCCTCGTCATCCCAGATTCGTCCAGAAACGAAGAACATTCGTCCACCTGCATCTTGATTTTCATAGAATTTCCAGATCTGCAAGCGATCTTCAGATTCATCCAGAAGATGATGAAGATTCTTCAACTTCATCCTTGTTCTTCATGTTGTTCGAGCTTCCATCATTGACCTTTTTCCAGATTTTGATTCAAGATCTTCAACATCAAGAAAACTCCACGATTTCCAGATTTCCTCAAAGACCGCTCAAATCGTTCCAGATCTCATAACCTTCGTTCAGAACGTTCATCCATCCTCCAAGAACGCCTTCAAAAGTTCTTCATCAATCTCGCCATCGATCTTCATAAAACCTTCAAACGAACTTCAAGATTTCTTCAGAAGCTTCATCGTCTATAAGCAGTCTTCGTCCTCACGATCTTCATCAACGGATGAATCGCGTCGTTCTTCTGAGAAGGTGATAGTTCAGATTGTTGTTGTTTATTCATCTGTGTTGTTGATTAGAGGCGAAAGCTGGAGGTTGATCTCAGAAAGGTTGAGAAAGGTGGAGTTCGAGAGAGAGAGAGAGTTGAAGAGGAGAGGATGGACAGCGCATGAACAGTGCTCTGAGAAAGGAGAATTAGGGTTTCAGGAGATATGGGCTTGAACGAGAGGGAGAGAGGGCAATGGATTGGGACGGGCCTATTGTTTTCCATCCGTACACCCCTCCATTTTCTTCATTCACCCTCCATTTCTGTTTTTTGTTATGGATTGGTTATTGGGTTGGGCCCTGTGTGCATTTCTGGCTACACTCCCTGTTTCATTAGCGCACCCCCCTCCCAGCATTTTTTTGTTTGTATTCTTAGTGGGCTGGGACCAGTTCTGCCTGTTTTTTTTTGCTGCCTTACCTCTGGGTCTGCAGTTTGCACCCCCCTTCTGTTTTCTTCTCTTTTTTCCATTATTTTCTCTTATATTCATTTGTTTAGATTTTTATTAAAGAAGAGAATATGTGATACAAAAATATGTAACAGAAAATATAGTGATATAAAAAATGATGGTTTTAATATTTTCTTTTAGGATATATTTTCTTTTTAGGATATATTTTCTTTTTAGGATATAATTTCTACATAGAGTTTATTTTACACTTTTCTTTTAGAAGTAGTTTTAAATGTCCATTTGTTAGGGGACTTTTTACACTTTTAGAAGTAGATTTAAATGTCCACTTGTTAGGGGACTATTTTCCATTAGATTTTCCATGTTAGATGGATAGGATTTTTCTGAGGAGTTTATGTTCCTGTACTCAATCATTGTAATTTCTTCAGAATATTAATAAAATGAGATTTGTGTTGTGGTCTCCATTCTACCCGTAGTTGGCCGAACTACAGCTACTCTGACTTTCTCTGAAGAGAATATGTAGGCATAGGATGCGATATCCTAGTGAGCACACTAACAACTAACCTTTGTTCTCCTCGCTGCTGTGCGAACGAGACTTTCCTGCTGACGACTGATGTTATCCTTTTCTCTTGCCAGAGTGCATTTGAGACCAGACCGTAGTTCTGATTCCCGTAGGTTCCGATACCTCGAAACCCAACATACTACGTCCGTTCTACCGCAAACAGGTACGCCTAAGTCTCCAATGGTCGAGCAGCATCCACCTAACTGCTAGAATGCGTACGCTAGTATCGTCAACTTAATCTCTCACCGCCGTGTGACCGAGAACACCCCGTCTAGCCGTAGCTAGCCTGAACTACGTCATGCTCTGATTTCTCTGAAGAGAATACATAGGCCCAAGACGCGACGTCTTGCCGAGCAACTAACCCGTAGTTTCCCGAACTACGCAGACTCTGATTTCTCGTTCTCTGATGAGAATACGTAGGCATAGAGTGTGACGCTCTATCGAGTCAATTTTCTTTCCGTTTAGATTTAGCAGCCGTAGATAGATTGTTTTTCACCCTTTAGACAAACCAAGCAAGCGTGGATCCCGTCGATTACGACGGACGTGAGGGGTGCTAATACCTTCCCCTTGCGTAACCGACTCCCGAACCCAGACAATGGTTGCAACGACCTTGTCTTACCCTTCTTCGTTAGGTTTTTCCGATCGTTTCCTTTCCCGCTCTGAGGGATAAATAACGAAAGGTGGCGACTCTTCTGTTTTGCCGGCACCTTATTTTTGCGAAAGCGACAATGGGCTTCATAAAAGGAGGTGTGAATAGCACGCCCAGCCCAGGTCCAGACAAAAAAACTGTGAGCCAGAAAGATTCAGTGAGGTGAGTCAACGTATGCGCATGGTGGAAAGTGTTCAGGGCAGTTGGATCAAAAAGTATGCCAATCCAAGGGCACACAGCAACACACGTGGATTAGGCCAGGGTTTAAGTGAAACGGTGAGTTTGGAGTGATTGTGTGTGGCAAGTCAAACAAGGAACACCATAGGTCTTAATCAGAACCGTTAAATGAAAAAGTAAGCAAATCCAAGGGACAGAAACAACACACGTGGCTGGGAAAGTATTCAAACTTGGGGGGAAAACCAGACGGCCGGAACCACTGTTGCGGTCGTCTTCTCCAGCGACCCAAGCAAACCAGCCATTGCCAAGAAAACGCAGAGCTTCAAAACTCAACCAAAATAAACAAATAAATAGTCAAAATTGATCTCCAGGTTACGTGGATTTCAAATCCACCATCCATTGTCATTGATCATGCTTAAATAAAACAAATATATAAAAATCAAAAGCTTACAAACTCAAAAGCTTACAAACAGCCACAAAATCAATCCAGAAACCATCTACACATCAAGAGGTTTACAAATATATAAAAATGGCGCAATATGGATGCATAAACAGTGAGATATTTGGATGGAAAGAACACCTAAAAGAAAGCTTCAACAGAGCTCAGTTTCTTAGTGAAGCTTAATGAAAACCACCCAGAATCTTTCTATGAACCTCAAGGAAACTTTTGAAATCTTTGGCTTTGATTGAAACTCAGTGAAACTTGAAAAATGATTTTGACTTTTTCCTCACTTTCTCTCAATGTGTTCTTGTCCAATTTCTCACCAAAATCAGTTCTGAAAGCTATGTGTAATCCTGATAATAAGTATGATGGATTTGGATTGAAAGAAGGCCCAATTTTATGCTCCTTAAGCCCAATTGAAATTAACTTTTTCACTTTATGGACACTTCAAAAAGTGCATGAAAATCACCTTGTCAAGCTGTAAAAATGGCTCAGCTAGCTTGAATCTGAGGTAGGTTGATCCAAGGGCTGCAAATGGTTCCTTAATTTAATCTTATGGCATGTTTTGGATGTGTTACTTAATCTTGAAGTAAGCTTGAAAATGGCCACCAAAATGAGCTTAAATCTCAAATACAAAGTTTGCATTGTGTTTGAAATGTATTTCGCACTCAAAAAATGCACAAGGTTGGAATAAAATGATTCCAAAAGATTTTAATTTGATTTTCCCCTTTTAAGGCCTTTTTCATGAAAATTTCTTTAGGGATTATTCAATCCAAGCCAAAAATTTGATGCCTTGATGTTTGGTTGGGCAAATGACCCTATTTGGGGCAAGTTCGAAGTTGGAAAGATTTCCATTTGAAGTGTGCAAAGTGGTGAAATGGACCTATAATGAAAATGGCATGTAATCCTACTTTCCCAAAATACCCCTGCCTTGCAAGCCTCATAACATGAGTTCTACAAATCAGATGAAGGACTTCTAGTACTCTTTGGAAAGCTAAGATCATGAGGAACAACTTTCATGTTCATCAAAAGTTGAGGAGAAACATCCTTCTAGGTCAAACATGGCTTGGACGTTGGTTGACTTTTGTTGACCAAAACACATTCATCTAAGGACCTGTAACTTGCCAGCATCATAACTTGAGTTTTAGAAATCAGATGAATGACTTCTAGTACTCAAAAGAAAGTAAGAAACATTCTCTACAAGTTTCATGTTGGAGTCAAGATGAGATGAGACTTATATCTTGAGATAGTTGGTCTTGAAGTTAGGCACTAAATAGGGGACTTTACACTGAGAACCCTAATTTAGTAACTCCTCACACTCTTGATTCTTCATGAATTGATCTTGAAATGATATCTCATGTGTCTCAACACAAAATTCCAGGACCATAAGGACTTGCAATTGAGTCTTAATCTCTTTCAATTTCACAGTTGACTGAGGGTTGACCAGATGAAAACCCTAATTGCACCATCTTCAACTGTGGCTCTTCACACTTGGTATAAACACTTGAATGAACTCCACAATGACCTACAAGGCCTCCAATGAGCTTAAATGATAATCTCCCTCGACAACCATGGGCTTGTGATCCTCAGATGACCTTCAAATGGCCTCTTAGACAGGAGGTGAGCCACACACACTTATCTGCCTATCCAAAGGGCTTTGACTTGTCTCTAATGATGATAACCACTCTGTTGACTTGAATACAACCTCTTGATTAGGCTTAGAACCCTTGTCAAATTCCTCTTGTTACACACATATCTCTTGATCCCCTGTAAAATGCAAAATTCTATGCAATGCAATATGCTAGAACAATGAAATGAAACATAAACCAAGTAAAGAAAAGGTTGGGCAAATTTTGGGATACAAAAGCTGCCCCTATTAAAACGACTTAGACCTGAATGAGTGAAAAGCGAACGGCTTTCACGCCATCAAGGTCAAAGACGGTTGAATACAAAAGAACCCAGAAATTTTCCAGCCGCAGAAATAAACTGCAAACGAGAATCTCTAGAGATAACTGCTCTGATTACAAATATGCCCTGCTGGGGGAAAAAATTTAACGAGTAACACTGTTTGGGGAACACTTTAAATTGCCGGAATCTGGATATCCAACGAACAAAATGAATCAACGAAATTTCCCGGAGCCTAGATATTCAACGAGATGAGGAACACATCAACAAATGAAAATTGGCCAGAGTATGAACACTCAACAAAACAAACCAAACGGAGCCCAAACACTCAACAAAACCAACCCAACCGGAGCCTAAACACTCAACGAAGCAAACCAACCGGAGCCTAAACACTCAACGTAGCAAACCAACCGGAGCCTAAACACTCAACGAAACCAACCAATCGGAGCCTAAACACTCAACGAAGCAAACCAACCGGAGCCTAAACACTTAACGAAACCAACCAACCGGAGCCTAAACACTCAACAAAGCAAACCAACTGGAGCCTAAACACTCAACGAAGCAAACCAACCGGAGCCTAAACACTCAATGAAGAAAACCAACCGGAGCCTAAACACTCAACGAAGCAAACCAACCGGAGTCTAAACACTCAACGAAGCAAACCAACCAGAGCCTAAACACTCAACGAAGCAAACCGGAAACGGGAGTATCTGATAAACAAAGGGAATATGTCACAAACTGAGCCTTCACCAGAATTTGGATATTCAACGGAGCAAGGGATACCATCACAAAACTTGTCAGGAATAATATAACCAAACAGAGTCTGGGCACTTCACGGGTAAAGCAAAATGTCACAAATAGAAAATGTCGGAACCTAGATATTCAACGGAGGAGCCGGAGTCTGAATGCTCGACGTAAAAACCCAAAGCCTGAAGATCACATGTAGGGGATAACCACCACCTAAAAACCGAAAGGTAACGACCTTGTTTATGCTTCAAAATGCAAATGTTTGAAAATGGCATAATGCTCCATACGAAATGGAAATGCTACGCGTTTGGGTAGATGCTATGCACGCATGCAGATGCAACGAAACCGAACCAACAAAATAAATGCTGGAAACAAAAGATCACTCCTGCTGGGAAAAGAAAACTACACTGCCGGAAATGAACTTCGCATGCCAATAACAATTGGACTTAAACTGGGGAGAAAGGCTCTGAATGTCTTCCAAAGAACCTGCAATTCTACGGGGAAATCAACTCGACTAGAGACCTCAGTCTGTCATCTTGATTTGATAGGGAGTAAGCAAGCACCTGTACTTTGTGGGGATTAGAAATGTGTATCGACCAACTGCTGGGGGTATCCGTATACTTACGCACACGCCACCATGCTGGGATGAAGAAACCACTTTTAATTGTTGGGGAACAAACTCTGGCTAAGGAAAACAGCTCCATCCATACCTTCTTAGAGAGTTGCCCCAAGGGTAACAAACCTGCAAAAACAACAGACAAGATACTACACAACAAAGGCTATCTTGGTCATCATTCGTGACGTTGTTCAGTTAAGTCAAAATTTTAACAATTATTGGCCAAGGCCTGCAAGTTTATGTATGTGCAAATTCATCAAAAACATCGGGCTTTTTCCACAAACAAAGGTAAAAGCTAAAAACCAAGCACACAAAGATTTTCTAAATAGCATGTTTTATTGATAAAGGCCTGAAAATAGGCAAATTTATAAAGGATGCAACTCCTGAAATGAGAAAGTTACGCCAAAGACAAATAAGAAATGCACAAAGATATACAAAATATCGGCAAGGTGGTACAGACAACCACCATGAGACGACTCATCAATGACTCACATGACTTTGATGCTTTTCCGATGCTTCGTCTTCGGAAGAGATTGACTTGAACAGTTTCCCACGGGTCCTCCCATAATCCACCATGTTCTGAAGACCAATACGCAGATCGCATTTGTTTACTTTTCAAATCCCTAACTTTTTCCCGAATCGCCCTTGCGGGTTTTCGATTCACCGGGATACCCATTTTTGCCAAACTCGCCTTTTCAGGTTTTCAACTTTGCGTGTTTACATTTTTTTCTTTTTATTCCTAATTTTTTCCCGAACCTATCATTTTATGGTTCGCCGGGATGCCCCATTTTTGCCTGGACTTTATTTTTTTCTTTCCAGCGGGTGTCTTTAAGCAAAGTATTTTTTGACTGCGTCTGCGTTCACAGGGGACGTGAAATCCTCACCGTCCATGGTGGAAAGTAGTAAGGCTCCTCCGGAGAAAACTTTGCTTACAACATACGGACCTTCGTAATTGGGAGTCCATTTTCCCCTGTGATCATTTTGTGGTGGGAGAATCTGCTTCAACACTAAATCACCTGCCTGAAAGCTTCGAGGATGTATCTTTTTATCGAAGGCTTTCTTCATTCTGCTTTGGTATAGACGACCGTATGCGATGGACGCCAAACTTTTCTCATCCATCAAGCTGAGCTGATTCAACCTGTTCTTCACCCATTCTACTTCATCTAGTTTGACGTTAGCCAGAACTCTCAAGGAAGGTATCTCGACTTCTAGTGGCAGGACAACTTCCATACCATATACCAACGAGAAAGGAGTTGCCCCAGTTGAAGTACGCACCGAGGTGCGATATCCATGTAAAGCAAAGGGAAACATCTCGTGCCAATCTTTGTAGGTCACAACCATCTTTTGCACAATCTTCTTGATATTTTTATTGGCTGCCTCGACCGCGCCATTCTTCTTCGAACGATAGGGAGACGAATTGTGATGCTCAATCTTGATTTTCTGGCACAACTCTTTCATCATCTTGTTGTCCAGGTTAGATCCATTATCAGTAATGATCCTTTCAGGTATTCCATATCGACAGATGATGTCCCTTTTGATGAACCGGGCCACAACTTGCTTGGTGACATTGGCATAAGAAACTGCTTCGACCCATTTGGTGAAATAGTCGATGGCTACTAGGATGAAACGATGTCCATTGGATGCAGTTGGTTCGATCTTTCCAATCATATCAATGCCCCACGTGGAAAAGGGCCATGGGGATGACATGACATTCAAAGGACACGGCGGCACATGAATCTTGTCGGTATAGATCTGACATTTATGACATTTCTTCCCGAATTTGAAACAATCTGACTCCATCGTAAGCCAATAATACCCAACTTGCAACAACTTTCGAGACATGGCATGTCCGCCGGCATGCGTACCGAAGGTAACCTCGTGGACTTCCTCCATAAGTAGATTTGCTTCTTTTTCACCCACACATCTCAACAACACCAAATCATGGTTTCTTCTATAAAGCACGCCATCCTGATTCAGATAAAAATTTCCAAACAATCTCCTTAGAGTCTTCTTATCTCGACTGGATGCCCTAGCCGGATACTCCTGGTTCTTAAGGAAATTCTGGATGTCAAAATACCACGGCTTGCCATCGGAGGCCTCTTCAATGGCGAATATGAAAGCGAGTCTATCAAGGCGGGAGATAACTATTCTGGGAGCTTTGTTCGAAAAATTAACCTTGTACATCAAAGACAGGGTTGCCAGAGCGTCTACCATCTGATTCTCCGCTCGTGGCACATGGTGAAACTTCACCTTGTCGAAGAAAGGTAACAACCTTCTTGCATAATTTATGTAAGGAATCAAATTAGGTTGACGAGTTTTCCATTCTCCCTTGATTTGATTCACAACTAGTGCAGAATTGCCATATACATCTAGATTCTTGATCCTCAAATCAATAGCTTCCTCGAGACCCATGATACACGCTTCATACTCAGCTTCATTTTTGGTGACCGGAAATGTCAATCTGGCAGTGAATGGGATGTGAGTCCCATGGGGTGTTGTAATGATTGCCCCAATTCCACTTCTGTATGAGTTGACGGCACCGTCAAATATCAATTGCCATTGGGAGCCAAGTTCATGACCTTCATCTGGTAGTGGTTCGTCACAATCCTTCATCTTGAGGAACATAATGTCTTCGTCAGGAAATTCAAACTTCATTGGTTGATAGTCTTCGATAGGCTGTTCGGCGAGGTACTCTGACAGAACACTTCCTTTGATGGCCTTCTGAGAAACATACTGAATGTCGTATTCTGTCAGTACCATTTGTCATCTGGAAATTCTTCCTGAAAGCGCCTGCTTTTCGAAGACATACTTGATCGGATCCATCTTCGAAATTAGCATGGTTGTATGGTTAAGCATATACTGTCTTAAACGTTTGGCAACCCAAGCAAGTGCGCAACACGTTTTCTCAAGCATTGAGTAACGGGACTCACAATCTGTGAACTTTTTACTCAGATAGTAAATCGCATGCTCTTTTCTTCCAGTCTCATCATGTTGACCGAGGACACAACCCATACTATTCTCAAGAACCATTAAGTACATAATCAATGGTCTTCCAGCTACTAGAGGTATCAATATCGGAGGTTCCTGCAAATACTCTTTTATTTTCTCAAATGCTTTCTGACAATTCTCATTCCAAACGACCGCATGATCTTTCTTTAATAACTTAAATAATGGCTCACAAGTGGCTGTGAGGTGAGATATGAACCGAGCAATGTAGTTCAATCTACCTAAGAAACCACAAACTTGGTTCTCGGTCTTTTGTGATGGCATTTCTTGAATTACCTTGATCTTCGTGGGATCGACCTCAATACCTTTCTCACTGACAATACACCCCAACAACTTTCCTGACCGTACGCTGAAAGTACACTTGTTTGGGTTCAGCCTAAGTTTGAACTTCCTTAATCTCTCAAACAACTTTAGAAGATTCACCAGATTCCCCTCCTCCATTTGGGACTTTGCGATCATATCATCGACATAAACCTCAATCTCATGATGAATCATGTCGTGAAAAAGAGTTACCATAGCCCGCTGATAAGTTGCCCTTGTGTTCTTCAAACCAAAAGGCATTACTTTATAGCAGAACGTCCCCCATGGCGTGATAAAATTCGTTTTCTCCATATCCTCCGGTGCCATCTTAATCTGATCGTATCCCGAAAAACCGTCCATGAAGGAAAACACTGAGTATTGTGCGGTGTTATCAACAAACACGTCAATATGAGGGAGCAGGAAATCATCTTTTGGGCTAGCTCTATTCAGGTCCCTATAGTCAACACACATCCTGACTTTTTCGTCCTTCTTAGGCACGAGCACAATGTTTGCGACCCACGGAGGGTAGTTTGTCACAACAAGAAATTTAGCGTCCAATTTCTTTTGGACTTTTTTCTTGATCTTCACTTCCATATCAGGCCTGGTTCTTCTCAATTTCTGTTTGATAGGAGGACACTCTTATCGAAGAGGCAGGCGATGAACTACAATATCCGTGTCGAGTCCAGGCATATCTTCATATGACCAAGCAAAGACATCTATATACTCTTGGAGTAACTCAACTAGTTTTTGCTTGACGTCATGTTGCAGCGTGGCCCCTATTCTGACTTCCTTCTTATCTTCCTTTGTTCCTAGGTTGATGAATTCAACTTCCTTTTGATGAGGCAGGATGACCTTCTCCTCTTGTCTCAACAATCTAACAAGCTCTTCGGGTAGGTCTTCGTCTCCATCGATCTCTTCTTCTGCTTGAAAGATCGGATTGTCAAAGTCATACTGAGTCATAGACGAGTCTGAGTCGGTGGTATCTGAAATGTGTAACCTGCAATGATGATGATTTTATGCTTAAATGATATGCAAACAAAACAAACACAAACCACATTGCCATTTTAATGTTAGAAAACAAAAAGAAGAAAAACAAGGATCACAAAATTCGAATGAGAAAAACACCTTTTGATTAATGATAAAAAGATTGTTCAAACATAAACAAGCATGCCCTGAACAAAATACAGCTATGCTCCGGGCAGAACATAGGGTTACACAATAACTGAGAAAACAAAGTATTAATGTTCACGTGTCACTTGGACAAATTCCTCAATGGACCAATTGCATAGCTTCTGTCTGGGAGTGCTCGGCTGAATCCAAGCGTCCATGTCATAATCATTGTCCCCGGCTTCATCATCAGAAACAACATTGATTTGCACAAAAATGACACCCCCACTGGTGAACTTGACGGGCCCCTTATAGCGCGGCGCACTCTATGAAGATGACGAAGATGATGGGTGGTACCCCAACCCAAGCTCTTCCTGCTTCTGAGGTATGTCTAGCACCTTTCCCCATCCTTGCGATGCCCCAGCCAGAACTGCTGCTTGAGCCTCCTTAAAAGATGACATAGCCACTTCTGGTTCTTTGTTCACAACTGGAGATTTGTCCTTCACTTGCACAGTTTCGAAGGCCTGACACAAAGTCTCATGAATTTCTCCGTCTACCTCGACGTATTTGAAAGATTACAATTGGTTAATCATGATATCTTCCTCCCCACATACCGTCACAACACTGCCTCCGACCATATACTTCAGCTTTTGATGTAGAGTGGATGTAACAACCCCAGCAGAATGTATCCATGGACGACCCAGCAGATAGCTGTAAGCAGGCTGAATCTCCATGATGTAAAATACTGCCTCAAATACCTCCGGGCCCACTTGGATAAGCAGAGTTATTTCCCCAAAAACAGATCTTTGGGTTCCATCAAAGGCTCGTACAACCAAATCACTTGGTGTACAATAAAGACCCTGATGATCTATCTTCATCAATGCTTTCTTTGAAAGTACATTCAAGGACGACCCTGTATCAACAAGGACGTGTGACATCACTGTTCTGTGACATTCAATTGAAATATGCAGTGCCAAATTGTGGTTTCTGCCCTTTGGCGTCAAGTCCAAATCTGTAAACCCCAGACCGTTTCCTGCATTTACATGCGCCACAACTCCTTCGAGCTGATTAACCAATATTTCTTGTGGTACGTAAGTAGTGCTTAAAACCTTCAACAACGCATTTCGATGCGCTTCTGAACACAACAGCAGTGATAGTATAGAAATCTTGGAAGGAGTTTGTTGCAGATGGTCGACTATCTTGTAGTCGCTTTTTCTAATCAACTTCATGAACTCTTCCATATCCTTTGCTAGAGATTCCTTCTCGCCCACCCGAGGAATTTCTTCTACCACTATCTTGCCTTTCCCTTTATCATTTTTCTCAGCCACCACTTCGGGCGACGAAAAGATTCTACCGCTTCTGGTAATTCCTCCAACTCCGACCATATTATCCATCGAATCGACAGGCAAATTCTTCAATTCTACCTTCTGCCCGTTACAAAACACCTCGGCTTCGTAATTCCACGGGATAGCCTTAGTACTTTCGTACGACACATGTCCTGCTTTAGTGATGATGATTGTAGGTGGCCTTGGAGGCGCTGAAATAGTGATAGTTTTATATGGGATTGAAATCATCGCAATTTCATCCTGCTCCTCCTCTACTACTTCCACGAGTTTCCTTTCAGTGGTCCGATCAAATTGTAACACTGCTTCATCCATCATACTTTGAATACACTCTTTCATATCATCACATCCCTTAGGATGGCTCAAACAGTTGACACAACCTTCACTACATCCTGGGAACACTCCCCCTTTCAGCAGCTTCTCCTTCACAAAACTTAATGGCGTCTTCAGCTCATTCACGTTGGTTATCAAATCTAACCCCTCCTCTACCAGAACAACACCAACCCTAGCCGGCCCATGATTTGGCATAGGGTTTTGCACAACATTTGGTGCATCATGTGAAAAATCTATTGCTTTGTTATCAATCAGATCTTGCAACTTATGTTTGAAAGCCTTGCAGTTGTCAATAGTATGGCCGGGTGCCCCAGAGTGGAACACGCATCGTGCATTCACATTAAAGCCGGGCGGTGGTGGGCCTGTCAGAGGAGCCATAGTCCTCTTTTGGATTAACTGTAATCGCAACAAAGTTTGGAGCACCTGGGAATATGGCATCGATGGTGGATCAAATACTCTATTTGCTGGCCGAACCGGATATCTTCGATAACCCTGCTAATTTTGTTGGGGTGGCTGTTGCTTCTGTTGTTGTTCTTGTTATGGTTGTTGTTGCTTTGGTACAGGGGTCGTAACGCTAGCGACCTGTCGTTGATAATATTGATTATGAGGCTGACTTCTCCATCTTCCTTAAAAACTACATACTGAGTTGGTTTCTCCCTCGTGCCTTTTGTTGCCAAAGACTTTCTTTCCTCCT
The DNA here is from genome assembly GCA_963859935.3 of Lathyrus sativus. Taxonomy (NCBI): domain Eukaryota; kingdom Viridiplantae; phylum Streptophyta; class Magnoliopsida; order Fabales; family Fabaceae; genus Lathyrus; species Lathyrus sativus. The sequence continues at coordinate 31,853 of CAWUDS030003547.1, forward strand.
CTTCCAGCCGAGGATCATTCGCCTGCTTGAATCTTCCCAATTTTGATACCATTCTCTATGCGTTCCCCCGTGATTATCATGTTGGAAAAGCTTCCTGACATACAGTTGATAAGCTTCTCATAATACATGCCAGATAAAGTAGCTACGAACATGTCAATCAGCTCACACTCCACCAACGGAGGTTGAACTCTTGCGGCCAATTTGCGCCACCTTTGGGCGTACTCTTTGAAGCACTTATTATTCTTCTGGGTAAGATTTTGCAACTGAACCCTGTTTGGAGCAAGGTCACTATTATATTGATAATGCTTCATGAACACCTCAGCCAAATCCTTCCAGCTATGGGCATTGGTAGGCTCCAACCCTATGTACCACTCAAGGGAAGGACCGGACAAACTGTCCTGGAAAAAGTGCATTAACAGCTTTTCATCGTCTGAGTAGGCGGACATTTTCCTATAATACAAACTCAAGTGAACTCTAGGACATATAGTACCATTGTACTTATCAAAGTCAGGGACTTTAAATTTCTACGGTATCCTTAGGTCAGGAATAAGTCCAAGGTTGTCCATATCAAGGCCCATAGAGTTCTGACTCTCAAAGCTTTTTATCCTGTCGTCCAACCATTTGAATCTTCTATTAGTCTCAGAAGGCATTTCACCACCAAAATCTCTCACCGAGAAGATCTCATCCTGTCTGTCCTGAATCATCTGCTGATTCAGGTTGCCATGAATAACACTGTTAGCTTCAAGCCCATATACATTTCCCTGACCAGTAATTCCAGCATTACCAACTCCAATGTTACAAAATCCAGTGTTACCATTGCCTCCACCAACATTACCATTGGTTTCAACATTTCCATTACCGTTCCTAGTTGCGTTCCCATTTCCAGCACCATTGCCATTTCCATTCCCACCAGTATTAGGGATAGCATTATTAGCGTTCTGAGTCTCAGCATGAGGTGGGTTGGTAGCAATTCCTCCATGTAATACGTCGTCGTTATCAACCCGTGCAATCAAAGGCTGCACCAAGGTCCTGGGTTGGTCTTGTCCACTAGCCACAGTCTGCATTACTTCCATAAATTGAGCCATTCTATCTCTCATTTCCTGCATCTGCTCCTGCATCTGTTCCATGATCCTCTTCTGATTCCATCTAGTCGCGTATTGGTGATTTGTTTTATCAGTAATCCTGAAACACACTAAAAGAAGATAGGAGATAAGAAAACAGTTCCGATGCACCTGCAATGCGAAAAAGATGCTAAATGCAAACATGTATATATGCAACAGGGAGATTTCCCCCTCGATTCTAGTTTCCAGAAGAAGAAACGACCACAGAAAACCCCACAGACAAGCGGACAAAATAATAACTCCTCATATAATAACAGTCCAACAGACAGTGTGCATACATCAACTGAGTACAAAATAGAGATGACCTCAATCAACAATCTTGGTGATGGTCAATACATAAGCAAAACAACAAGATACAAAGAAAGACAGTCAAGCTGAGTGTCGAGACTGGAAATCCTCTAGCAGCTTCCGCGTCTCGGGATGATCTGGTCTAGCGAGTAGACCCTGTATGAGTAGCTCTCGCCGGCTAATGGTGGACTGTAGACTATCAACATGGTCTTCCCAGGCTCCTTCCCCAAAGCACGCCTCATGTATGCACCTCTTGGTGTCCGCTCTCAACCTACAGTCCTCCAAGTTTGCAATAGATTTGCTCAATCTGTGTTCACTATTATATCCGAGTGATTCTTCCGCTGAAATCTTCTCGTTTTTTTCTTTAAGCTGAATCTTCAACTTGGCGATCTTCTGTTTCAACCTATCCTCGCGCTCTTTGTTGTTAGTGAGTGTGGCATTCCACACCGAGTCAAACTTAGAGATCTCCAAGTAAGCCTTGTCCAGATCCTTCTTCTTGGTAGCAATCACACTACTGACAGCGTTCAAGTCCCAGCCTGAGCGTTCTCTGGCGCTAGTCTCCTTCGTCAAGTTCGTACCTAGCTTGTTGACATGTTCAGTCTGATTTTTGAAAGAGTAGACAACATCAATCTTCTCGCTTCGGAGTTGAGTGATTTCTTTCTCCAATTCTTCATTTGCTTTCTTCAATTCTTCTTTCTTACGCAACAGTTGGTTGTACTTCTAAATATCCATGATAGTGGGTTCTTCAATGATGATGGGGTACAAAGGCGCAACTGAGGGAAATGGCATCAAAGACTTAGCAGCTCTATCTTTGATCCAAACCATGTAAGGGTCATAAGCTCATTTGTTTCTCTTTCCTAACAATGTCTTACCTCGCCTATGAATGTTACTCCATGCATACTCCATTCTAACCAAAGTATCAGCTTCCAGCAAGCCTGTGAGATACAGAGATTCCTGTATCTCTTCTTCCTTGGGGGGACTCTTCAAAGCATATCCAAACTGTCTAATCAACAAAGAGCGATTATAGTTAATACAGCCCTTCCTTCCGACCAATGGGACATTCGGAAAACAACTGCAACTATATATGATTTCAGCGCCAAGTATATCCTGATCAAACCATACAATGTTTTCTACTGATAAACCCATTAGCCTAGCAGACCAATTTGAGGTGCCAGCAGTAGCAACAAACAGACCTGTCATCAGAAGGTGACTGAAGAACCACCTATACAACATGGGTACACAACAAGACACATTTTTACCTCTCCGCTTCTCATTCTTGTAATGGATAGAATTGTAAACATACCCTAACAAGGTAGGCATTGGATTCCCTGAAGCAAGGATATATAAGGCATCTGTATCCACAAAGTCTGGCAAGTTGGGAAACAAAATGATACCATATATGCATAGAGCGAGAATTGCATTGAATACAATCCAACAACCGTCCTTTGTGAAATGTAAAGCCTTGTCAACCAGAAAAGGTAGAGGAAACCCATACACTCCATTCAGCTTGGTCAATTTTCCTGAGAACTCTGAGGCATCAAGATAAAGAATTGCAGCAAGCCTAGCTAGATTAGGCTTAGCATCATCATGATAAAAAGGCATCAGATCTAATACTGGAACTCCTAGTAACGCAGCATACTCTTCCAAGGTCGGCGCCAGTGTTGCACCCCAAAATTTGCTCAACCTTTTCTTGCCTGATTTATGTTTCATTGCATTGCCATTTGCATAGTTACATCATGTACATAGTTCAATCATTTGCATATCCTAGCATATCAAGTCATCCAACAAGGGATCATGTGCCATTTATGTCAAAAGAAGCCTATCTAGAGGTGTTCTCTGAGCCTGAGAGCCCATCCAAGTCATCAGAGAAGGGTTGAAGTCATGAGACGTTTGAGTGCCCACGGGTGGATTTCTCTCCTAACTTGAGGTGTATTGAAGATCATCAACATGGAATTGTGAATTTGAGGTGTGTATGGATCCCATGGGATGTCTATAGGGCCCTATTGAGGCTTAATCAAGTCATTGATTCAAGTATGAGAGCCACAGTTGAGGTGCAGTCAACTAGGGTTTCATCTGGGTCAATCCTAGGTTAATTGAGTAATTGAAGAGCATCAAATCCTAATTTGAGGCCATGGGATTCATGAGTTGATATCTGGATACATGTGTGGTGTTGTGCCAAGATTAAGCAAAGAAAGATCAAGAATGTGAGAAGTTGCTAAATTAGGGTTTCAGTGTAAAATCCCCTATTTAGTGCCTAGCTTCAAAGCCACCTAAGTAAAAATGAAAGTTTCAAATGGATTCTTGGCCAACATGAAACTTGTATAGCATCTCAATACCTTTAATTTGAGTACTAGAATTCCCCAAGGGGATTTATAAAACTCAAGTTATGGTTCTTGCAAGTTACAAGTCACCAGAGGACACTGAAATTTATCTGTGAAAGTCACTTGACTTCCAAGCAACTTTTTCCCCTCAAGGAGTTTTCAAATGGATTCTTGGCCAACATAAGAGTTGTAGGGCTTGATATTAGATTTAATTTGAGTACTAGAAGTCCTCAAGAAGATTTGTGGAACTCAAGTTATGATCTTTGCAATCTAGGGGTATTTTGGGAAATTTGAATTATAGGTCCTTTTTCAACATGTGCCAAAATCTCTATCTTCCACTCCTCAAATGGAAAAGTGTTCAACATGAAATGTGTTTAGAATGATGTTTTTGGGTTAGGTAAGAAGTCATGGAGGATTGAATTGGCTTGTATCACAAAATTGCTAAGAATGGCTTAAAAAAGGAAGAATTTAAAGTCATTTAAAAGGCCAAAAATGGGATTTCATGTTTTAAGGTCAAAACAAGGCATATGGCATATCAAATTGATCACAAATGATGTTCTAAAGATGATGGCAATGTTAATTTTTCCATTTGAGGTCATTTGAACACACTTGTATTTTGTAACTTCACATGTAAGTAACACATGCCAAACACTTCCTTGGATCAGAACCAATGCAACCACCAATCTCAATCACTTCAATATGTCATTTGGTGAGAAATTGGATCAAAATGCAGTTGCTGAAGCAAGCCAAACCCGACTGTCATATGCAAGCTTCTCATGGTGCAATAGAAATTGAATATCTCATATGGATCATTCCAAAACTTTCTTGATCATTCCAACACACTCTATATAAACCTTATAACTGATTCAGTTGCTTTTTTGGCCAAGAACTGTGAAGAATCGAGAGAGAGCAAAGTAAAGTTCAACCTTGCAACTCAAAATCGGTTTTATTGATTGGGAGGGATTCAAGGCAATTCAGTGCATACAGAAGCTTCACAAGACTTCATTGATCGTATCCGGAGAAGATTGAGGTGTGATTTGAAGGATTTCTTGCTCTGTTCCTTCAGTTTTGCCAGGTTTGAAAATTTCATCTTGTAGCACAATTTAGGTAGAATTGCTAGGATTTGAACATGTAGATGCATTGTAGACATGGCTAGGGTGGATTCTGGTAGGAAAACTTGATGATTAGAAACAAAATCTTAAGCATCACCATTTCTGTTGAGGATCGTTTCTCTGAGTTCTTGATGATTTAGACATGGTTGAATGGCGAGAATCGCTCAGTGTAACGTGTAGATGATGATAGGCGTGTTAATTTTGAGAATCCTGATGATTGAATTTGGAGCATGTTCTGAACTTGGAGTCGTGTTTTGAGTTGTGTTGAGATTCAAGGAGAATGGAGGTTACCATTGGATTCAGTGAGAAAAAACGAGTTAGATGGAGTGCTTAAGTTTAAGTTTTGATGAGGTTTGGTGATGTTAGTATTTGGGGACGACGGTGGCGCCACCTCCGGCCACCGTCCTGTGTTCCTTCCCTCCAAATTTTGATTTGAAGAAGATGACAAACTAGCCATTAGATCTAGGAGGACTTTGACTGAAATCATCATCCCACAGCCACGATTTGATTTCCATTTGTGAATAAGTCTGCACATTAGCCATACGCACCGTTTCACTTAACGTTTTGCTTTGGGCTTATGACACTATTTGCTAATCACACACCACTTTGACGCCCAATGAAGTTTAACACATAAATTACTTGCTATTTGACACGGAGTTTTCTTTATTTTCATCTTATTTTCCATTCTATTTTGCTGAGTGGTTTGGGCTTAATGCGCGCATGATAATGGCACCCCCTCCTGGGCCCAACCTGATTAAATAACTAGATAGGATTGCTATTCATCACGCCAATTTATCATTTTGCATTTATTTTCTTTTATTTTCATAGTTTTATTTAGGTTAGTTTTTAATTCATATAAAATTGAAAAATAATTCATTTTGAGTGAGACTTTTTTCCCTGATTTCCTTAGGATCTCTAGGATTTTATAGGACAAAAAAATATTAATATCATGCAATTTATTTTTAATGGCATATTTTATAGTTTTATTGCCTTTATTTTGGCATTTTGGTTTATTGCTTACCTTCTGAATTTTGTATGAGAGTTTGGTGTGGGATTTTTGAGTGATTCTTGTTGGATTAGTTAGCTTAGAGAAGCATGTACCCTTAGAAATTTTATCATATGTTTGTGATTAAATTTTAGGCCAATTTTAGTGGTGAACATAAGGAGTGTTAGGTTTAGGGTTTTAAAACAACTAGTTGTAGTTTAGTGCATAATTTTAGGATTAAATGATTGATTTAGGTTCTGGGATTTATATGGGGTATTGGGTATAGGGTTAGGTTCCCTTATAAATTTACTTAGGATTTTATGATGAGTTTTGGCATTTTATTTGTATTATGCAACTTGTGTGATGATTATGGGTTTCCCCCTTTGATATTTGGTTTGTTTATTTTGCTTGGGCTATTTTGAGTGGGATTTGGGCTTGGATTTTGCTTGGATGAATTGAAGATCAAGTGAATTTGCTTTGGATGGCTTGAAGAAGCTTGGAGTTGAAGATTTCTCATCTGTTGGGATGCTTGTCAGGAGCTTAGGAAAATTAGGGTTTTAGGAAGGGCTTTTTAGACTTAGTTCATTTCTTTTCTCAAACATGGAATGCTTTGTTTGCTTCCATCCTATCCTATGATTCAAAGTCCTCTTAAGGAAGCCCCATCTCTCCTTGGAGGGATGAAGGGCATGCTTTAAAGAGTAGAACTTTTGAGGATGCCCTTCTTTGCAGATGATGGTTTCTAGTGATTTCCTTTGGTTTTCACTGGTTCTCATTCATTATAACTTGATCCCAATATTAAATATTTCTTGGTGGAGCTTGCTAGAGCTTGGGGATGAAGATCTAAGATGCTGAAGATGCCTTTCATGAGGTTTGCTTGAAGATGGAGCTGTCAACTTTGCTGTCAGAGCTGCTGCTTGTGCTGTTTGCTGTAGGAGTTTGATGCTGCTGCTTGGGTTGCCTCCTCTGTTTTGGGGTTTTGTTTTCTGTATTATTTGTTGGCTTGTGTAGCTTGCCCCCTAGGTTTGAGGTGAATGTTGATTCACTTTGCCTGTTGTTTTCCCAGGTTCGAGGTTAAGTGGGACTCCCTTGCCTCGCTTGTATTGCTGCATTGCATGCATTTTACTGTATTTGCCTGCTTTCTTTTCTGTTTATCCCCTAGGATCTCTGATTTCCTCTGTGCAGGAGGGAATTATGACAGACATTAGGATTCTTATCCATGCATGACAACATTAGGTTAGTTTTTATTCCCTTTCAACCCTAAGCTTTTTAGAGCTTCTTTCTCTTCTATCTCAAAACAACTCAAAAATACAGTAATAAGGTTAATCGATGTCGTACGTTACGAACCTTAAGCTATTTGAGAAAGGGTTGCTGGAGAGCTTCTTTCCAGTAGTCTGGCTGCTTAGTGTGGCACCCTTTGGGTGACACGCGACGTAGTCACTCTCAAATCATAGTCTCTAGTGCGTCAGAGATTGCAAACAAACTAAAAAACACTTCTTTCGTAAAAGATTCAAAACAAACATCAAAGTGTCATTTTTGTCCGCTTGGACTCTTAATCAAGAAAAACCCTTTTTGAAGGTCATAAAAAAACTCTCAGACAAGCTTGTGTCTTTCGTAGCCCGAACTACGTTTGCTCTGATCTTTCATGCTGTATGAAAGTACGTAGGCATAGGATGTCGTATCCTGGCGAGCAACCTCCCCCCCTTAACCCGTAGTTAGGCGAACTACGTTGACTCTGATTTCTCGTTCCAGACGGGAATACGTAGGCATAAAGTGCGATACTTTGCCGAGTCATTT
>CAWUDS030003548.1:0-55585 GCA_963859935.3 Lathyrus sativus
CATGAGATGTTGCCCTTTGCGTTACATGGTTATTGTACTTCGGTGCATACATCTACTAGGGCAACACCTTTCTTGCTTGTATATGGTACTAAAGTTGTCCTACCATTAGAAGTGGAAATTCCTTCTTTAAGGGTGTTGTCTGATGTGAAGCTTGATGAAGCATAATGGGTGAAGGCTAGGTTGAATTAACTTAGTCTGATTGATGAAAAGAGATTGGCAGCCATCACTCATGGACAATTGTATCAGATCAGAATGAAGAAGGCTTTTGATCATAAGGTGTGCCCTCGATATTTCCAGATAGGTGATTTGGTGTTGAAGATGATCCTCCCTCCACAAAGAGATCACAGGGGCAAATAGAATCCTAACTATGAAGGTCCATATGTAGTAAGAAAGGTTTTCTCTGGTGGAGCCTTATTACTGTCAACCATGGACGGTGAAGATTTTATATCCCCTGTGAACACAAACGTAGTTAAAAAATACTTTGCTTGAAATAGACCCGCTGGACATAAAAAGAAAGTCCAAGCAAAAATGGGGCATCCCGACGAACCATAGAAAGAAAAGGTTTGGGAAAAAATTAGGGATAAAATGGAGGGAAAAAAAACCCCGCAGAGTTGAAAACCTGAAAAGGCGACTTTGGCAAAAATGGGTATCTCGGTGGATTGAAAACCCGCAAGGGCAACCCAGGAAAAAGTTAGGGATTTTAAAAGCAAATGACTACGGTCTGCGTTCGATCTGTGAATGCATTTTGACTCATGAAAATCCTGAAGGGTAAAAATCAGTCCAACCAGTCTCTTTAGAAAGCAGAACATTGGTGAAACATTAGAGACATACAGGTCATAGCCGAATCAAGTCATGATGGTCGTCTGTTTCCATATTGCCAACATTTGTATATTTTCTTGTTGTACTTTTTGTGCAAATACCTCTTTTAAGAATTGCATCCAATTGTAATTTTCTTATTTACAGGCCTTTTCAATTAATAAAGTATTATTCATACAAAGAGCTTTCCTTTTATTGTTTTACTTTTAATATTTTGTTTGCAAAAAGGGGTGTTTGAATTTTTGATAAATTTTACATGTGAAAACTTTGGGGCTTTACAAGACATGTTGAAAACATTGAATTTACTTGAATGGTGTCGTGGATGGTAACCGAAATATCCATGTTGATTTTAGGGCATTCTATCTACTTATTATATGTGTACATAATGACAAATTTGTTTCCCCAGTAGATCTTATCTCCCGTTGGCAAAGTACTAGCAATGTCTGCGCCAGCCAAGATGTTGTTACATGGAAGATTATGTGTTTTCCTGCAGCACAGATTTTTTTGTGTCCCCACAGAATATTTTTGTCAGATCAGGAGTATTCCCGTCAGCAATCGTGTGCACACATCCCCATCAGGGTAGGGTTGAAAGTCATTCCCCAAGCAGCGATTGGTGTTAATGTCCTTGACAGGTGAATCAATGGTGGATGATATCCTCAACAAAGTTCAATAATCATTGAAATTCTTCAAAGTCATATTTTTGAGACGTTCCCCCAAAAGGGATGTATTTACAATCTCCAGCGGAAAACCATTCAGGGTGTTTTCCTCAGTAGAGTTTAGTTTACTGATTCTCTCTTTAACACTTCTACTGGCGGTGTTCTTCTGCATATCATTTGCATTACATCCTCCCAAACATGTAGCATTTCCATTTTGTATGAAACATTATGCCATACTCAAACATATCATTCGAAGCATAAGTTAAGTTTGATATCGCTATTGCCAAACACCTCTTTAGCAGATAATGGTATGACTTAATATCTCATTATCTTTACCCCAACAAAAATCATTGGCGAATGTGTTCATCTTACTCCCCAACAAAGTTTGGTTGTTTAAACCTCTCTTTCCCCAGCGGAGTTTCTATTTCAGGTCGTAAATCAGTTGATTCTACTTCCTGCCTATCCCAGATATTATTCCAACTTTTGGTTGTTAATCCCCAGCGTAGTCGTCTTCATGGATGTTATCTTAATTTTTAGTTGGTAGTCCGTTGCTCTTCTTGGATGTTATCCCAACTTTTGGTTGGTAATCTTCATGTTGGTAGTTTGCCTTCGGACGACGTCCTGGTGATTCCAACTTTTGGTTGGTAGCCATCTATTTATTTGTTGACAATCCCAAACTTTTGGTTGGTAGTCCGTTATTTCCTGGATGTTATCCCAACTTTTGGTTGGTAGCCCGTTATTTCCTGGATGTTATCCCAAATTTTAGTTAGTAGTCCGTTATTTCTTGGATGTTATCCCAACTTTTGGTTGGTAGTCCGTTATTTCCTGGATGTTATCCCAACTCTTGGTTGATAGTCCGTTTGTCTCTTGGATGTCATCCTAACTTTTGGTTAGTAGTCCATTATTTCTTAGATGTTATCCCAACTTTTGGTTGGTAGTCCTCAATTATGCTCCCCTGTGAAGTCGTTATCCTAACTTTTGGTTGGTAGTCTTCATTTCTGTGTTTTCGCCTTCGGTCGGTGTCCCGGTGATTCTAACTTTTGGTTAGTAGCCTTCGTCCCAACTTTTGGTTGGTAACCTCCACGACGATCCCAACTTTTGGTTGGTAGTCTTCATTGTTTTGTGTGTGCCTCCGGTCAGCGTCTGGGTGATCCTAACTTTTGGTTAGTAGCCTCTTTCTCGCAGTTTTTGGTTGTTACTCCTTGGTGATCCTAACTTTTGGTTAGTAGCCATTATCATCTTCTTGATCAGTTATCATTTTGGCCATCCCAACTTTTGGTTGGTACCTGTTGTTTTTAAGTCCACCTTTGGCTAGCAACCTTTTCAACATAAACATCCTCACAGTTTGCAAATTTCTGGGTTCTTTTGGTATTCAATCATCTTTTACCTTGAATGTTTGAAAGCGGTCGCTTTTCATCCCTTTAGGTCCAAGTTGTTTGAATAGGGGAAGTTGTAGCACCCCAACATTTTCCCATATGTCCTCTTGTAATTTGGCTTATGTTTCATTGCATTCTCATTCTCATTCTTGCATAGCATTATTCTAAGACAAGGGATCAAGGTATCATGGCTTGCTTCTCAAGAAAGAGGGACATGTTTCTTCAACCTCAAGCAAGGTTTTCCTTTTGACTTTGTGGCATTCTCAAGCCCCAAAGACCCCTCATAATCAAGTGTGATTCAAGGAAAAATCATTTTAAGATCATATGTGGTTCACCATGTCTTGGTTTGCAATAAATCATTAAGGGATTCAAAGTTGGTTCAAGGTGGTTGACCTAATTTAGAAATGTGTGGATGCTAGGATCAAATGGGCATAACTTCTTCAATTTTCAACATCTTGAGGTGGTTATTTTTCAAATAAACTCTTCCTATCATCCCCAACAAGTTCTTTTTGCAAGGAAATATTCAATTATGCTTGGAAAGTCATCAAAAGTTTGAAGACATTATAGGTCATTTTGGGTTTTGAAAGGATTTTTTAGTCAACTTCAAAATGTCATAACTTGGTCAATTTTCATCATTTGGAGCCCATTATTTTTCCAAAATGAACTTAAATATGTCCTCTACAACTTTGGATCAAGGTGGAAGTGCAATAAAACCTATGGAAGGCTTTGATTTTTATCAAAATATTATATGTCATTTTTGGTCCCTAAAAAGACTTGAAAATTTTCTAAGTGTTTTGCAATTTTGAACCTTCTCATGCAAGCTACTTTGAAGGATCATATCTCTTAACTCAGGTTGCCAAATCAATAATTTCTTTTCATATTGCAAAGATTGTATCATCCTCTATCTAATGCGAGAAGAATCATCTCAAAAAGCCTCCTACATTGTAAGAACCATGGTGGCAAAATTTAAATTTCAAAGCTGAAAATTCACTCCATGTTAGAATTGAATTTGTTTGAATTGACCTCTAATCACCAAATTAAGCCAAAAATTCAATCTAAACATGATTAACAAACTTGCCTGGGTTCATTAGAGACTTGAAACAGAACTTTTGAGTGAGTTTTGGCATTTTTCAAGTCACACTTTACTCATGATACAGGTGTGCACGAATTTGCCTCAAATTGCATCATTCACCCTCCCTCAGCCTTCAGAAAGCTTCCCCTATAAATAAGGGACTCGTTCCACTCATTTCCACAAGCTATGATAGCCAGAACCACCCTGTTGAGATCCCATTTGAACTCTTAAGCTTGAACTTCGAATTTTTATTTCCACACCTTAATCACTCAAATTCTCAATTCAGTTAGCTTCACCAACATTCAGTGAAGCTAACCAGCTCAAGAACTTGAAGAATCATGGCTTGAATCAAGCTTGAGGACTCCATTTTCAGAGCTTTGAAGTTGAACTTCAACAGGTACAATTCTCAACCATTTTAACTCAAATTTGTTGCTAAGATGTAGCCCTTGATGTGCTGATGCTGTTAGGATTGTTAGATTTTAGTTTTGATTGAGTTTTGATGTTCAATTTTCAAATTCATGTTTTCTTTTTCTTCTGGTTTTTTCCAAATCGAGTGAGTTGTGGTTTAAAGAAATATGACGCGATAATATGGTTGAGATCATTGTTGAAGCGGTAAAGTAGCAAGCAAAAAATATTAAGTACCCAGTTTTGTCGTCTCCACAGGGATTAATGCGATATAAACGCCGTTCAACGACCTCTATGTTTCTAAGCTTGATTTTCAAAAGGTTTGGTTTAAAGGGTTCAAAGAAACATAAATAAAAACAGAAAATATAAAATAAAGACTGAAATATAAACGGAGCCTTGTTGGGATTGGATTTCATCAATTGATAACATATGCATTCTTCTGATCAAATTAAACACACCACAATCATTCGTATGATATCATCACGTATCACTCACGACAAATCTTATCTCTAATGCGGCATCGAGAGAACAACTGTGTTGTCTCATTGGTGATCTCTCACCCAACAAAAACATAACACAGAGCATTAAGATCTGATACTCAAGCAAATGCTAAGCCTAAACCTATCTCTAGAATTTAGGACCTAACAGGAAATCATCCTAGATCCAGATCTGAAAAGTATATCTCTATCACAGTTCAAGTCAAAGATAAACAAGTAAGCAAAGAAGACACCCATATCGGGTAAACGATTGTTTTGCATAAAATACAATGATCAAAATACGTACACACACTTAACCCTTTTTTACATGTATTCATCTAATCCGCCAAATATCGATGAACATCATTCTTCATCACTATTATCACATACCCACATAATATCATGTTGATCCTACCCATGCTACTTAATCAACACAACACCATAGAAGATACAATGAATATCAACTTCAAAACCATGTCAAAAGTTTGTTCATTGATAGAAGAAGATCTGAGATCAAAGATGTGAAAAGGTTTTATCAAGACCCACAAATTCATAATCAAAGATAATCAATCAATAGAGAATCCAAACTAGGTCACAAACATAAATTAGATGAAATACATAAGGTATCAAAAGATTACATCCAAACCCCAACAAGAGATCAAGGATCTTACCTCCTCCCTCTTAGGGTTTTATGTTTCTCTCTCTAGAAGAAATGAAGAAAGATAAGTTCTGCTATCCAAAATGATACAAAATGAAATTATGACCTAAAAAAGGAAGAAAATCACTTAAATACACGTTCAGGATCTGTCTTGTTCGCCTAGCGAATAACTAGCGAACCTGCGAACTTTTGGTACATTTGGCACTGTCCAATTCTGGGCGCGTTTGTTGGCCTGCTCGCCTAGCGAGCAAGCTAGCGAAGCCTTCGCTGGCACGTTCACTACCAGCTCGCCTAGCGAGCATGACAACATTTTGGTGGTTTTGCATGTTGTCTTGGTTTCCTTGCTCATTTCTTGTGTCTTACATTTCACTTGTTTTGTGCCTAATTCCTGCACAATAACACACAAATCAAAGGTACCAAGAGATTTTCTCATAATGTTGCAAACCAACCAAAATAAGAGTGGTTTTCAACACTTTCATGACAAAAATGAGTGAAAAATGCCATCATTAGATAGATCAAATAAGTGAAATTTTGCATCTAACAATCATCTTGAAAAGACGCATAAGATGAAACCACTATGAGCTCCAATGGTTATGGTTTAAAGGACCTTCGATTTTCTGCAAATCTCTGCAAATTTCAAGTGGCTGGAGGTTGAAGATGATGATCTCACCGTCCATCATGCCACTTGTTTTAATCCTGCGTTGTTTGACCTTTTTGTTTGGAAATGATGAGGTTGACTCAGATCCACTGTGGATGCGCACTTTCTGGTCCTTGGATTAGCCACGTCATTTAATGAAGTGAGATCCAACACATCTTGTTTTTTCTGTTTTATTTTCTTTTTCTATTTTGTTTTTAAATTCATTTCATTTTCAGAAATTCTTAGAAAATTCATTTTTAATCATAAAAATCTCAAAATATTTTCTAAAATTTCCTTTTATTTTTCTCTTTCTGATTTTTATTTTTGTGCATTTTCTTTTTCCATTAGCTATTTTTCTTGAATTTTAATTTGTTTGAGTCAATTTTAATTAGTTTAAAATTATTTTTAGGCATTTTAAAATTATGAGAAAAATATTATATGATCCTATGATAGTCTTGGACTTATGTTGATTTTTATTTTTGGTTTTTCTATTTACCATGCATTTTTGGATTATTTGGTTAGTTTTAATTGGTTTAAAATTATTTTTGAGCCATTTAAAATTATGAGGAAATTAACACATGATCCTATGATGGTCTTGGACCTATGGTGATTTTATTTGATTTTTATTTTTGTTTTTGCTATTTTCCATGTATTTTTAGATTTATTTGGGTAATTTTAATTGGTTTAAAATTATTTTTGAGCCATTTAAGATTGTGGGAAATTAATACATGATCCTATGATGGTTTCTGACCTATAGTGACTTTCTTGGATTTTTGTTTGTGTCTTAACCATTTTCCATCTTTTTATCGTTTTTATTTACCTTTTATTTGCCTTTTTATTTGATTTTAAAATTGTAAAACGATGTGATTTTAATTTTAATCCATGTTTGGGTGAATTTCTATTTTTCTTCAAGTCATTTGAGACCTTGATGCTTGCTTGATTGTGGTTTGCTTTTTGTGGATGATTGTGGGGTTTGATTATTCTTGAGGCATGTTCTTAATTTCCACTTGTGTGATTCCACTTGCATGATCCCTCTTGTGTGTTCACGGTTGAATGTCAAACTTGTTGATCACGTTGGATGTTATGTTTTCATCTTTGGTTTCATGTCATGTTACTATGCTTTTCCCTTTAGGGTTGGTTGTGTACATGCTTGTTTGGTATGTTTTTGACTTGTTTGATATGTTTTTGACTTGTTTGTGAATGAGATATGTATTGACCTGTTTCTTGTTGCTCTCTCTTTGATCATTGATATGATTTGTGTATGATGTGTTGTGATATTGTCCTACCATATTTCTTGTGCCATTTGAGTTCATTTCATTACGATTTATGATTGGTGATGCTTATTATTGATGTTTACCATGTGTGACCTTTACTTGATGTTTGCTTGATGCTTTTCTTTTGAACTTTCATGTATATTCTTCATCTTGCATTCCTTCTTTATTCTTCATCTTTCTTTTCTCTCGAAACTTGTTTAATTTTTGTTCTTGTTTTCATTTGTGATTGAATTGGATGGTGTTTACTTGTGTTTGCTCACATGACCCCTTAGGATTCCTAGTCCCTCTTAATTTCTGGTTAAGATGGGAGTAAGAGAGATATTAGACTTTTAATCCTTTGTATGATAACAATTACGATAGTCCCTTTCATCTCAACTCTAGGTACATCATTTGTATGATAATATTAGGTAGATTTCCTTTTTATCCTAACCTTAGGACCATTTTGCATGATAACATTAGGGTTTTCAGTTTCCCTTTAGTGTTTTCTTTTGTGTCTTGTCTTCTCATCTCAAACAACTCTAAGATACTTAATAAATAATGATGAACATTGTGCATCACGAGCCTTAAGTATATGGGAAATGATGAGTGGAGGTTTCTCCTCACTTGTCTAGAGTGTTTAGTGTATGCCCTTTGGGCGATATGCGACGCATTCGCTCCTATGTCATAGTCTTTAGTGCAACGTGAATCACAAACAAATTCAATTTACTTCGCTAAAAATCTTAAACCAAATTCAAACCTTTTTATCCTCCGGGATTGTTTCAAAAACCATTTTCAGAAAAGAGTATGTTACCTTTCCGTTCTACCGCAAACAGACGTCGATCCTAACTGCTGAAATGAGAATTTAACGTTGCTCATAAAAAACACTTAACCACCCAATGGTCTAGGTTTTCCGAACCACATTTGCTCTAATTTCTCATACTATATTAGGATACGTAGGCACGAGACGACGATGTCTTGGTGAGCAACTTTCCCCCCATCACTCGCAGCTTCCCGAACTACGTTTGCTCTTATTTCTCATACCAAATGAGGATACGTAGGCACGAGACGACGATGTCAGCGAGAAACCTTCCCCCCGTCACCTGCAGTTTCTCGAACTACATTTTCTCTGATTTCTCATACCAGATGAGGATACGTAGGCACGAGACGATGATATCTTGGAGAGCAACCTTCCCCTAATCACCCGCAGTTTCCCGAACTACGTTTGCTCTGATTTCTCATACCAGACGAGGATACGTAGGAACGAGATGACAATGTCTTGGCGAGCAACCTTCCCCCTATCACCCGCAGTTTTCCAAACTATGTTGACTCTGATTTTCTCATTGCACGAGGGAATACGTAGGCATAGGGCGACAATATCCTATCGAGTCTCCTTTTTCTTTCTCCATCCCCATTTAACAGTAGCTTTTAGATAACACACCTTTTTGATCAGGGGGGGGACAACAAGCGTGGATCCCGTTGAGTACAACAGACGTGAGGGGTGCTAATACCCTCCCCTTGCGTAATCGAATCCCGAACCCAAAATTTGGTTGCGATGACCTTGTCTTCTCCTTTCTTTTAGGTTTTCTTCGATTGTTTCCTTTCCCTTTCTTTGAGATAAATAACGTTCGGTGGCGACTCTTCTGTTTTTTCTGTCGGTTGTTTTTCGCAGTTGCGACACCTATTACCTCAAAAACCTACACGGGGAAGAACTTGCTTGACCATGGAACGCAGAAAAACTCAAGCAATACTACAGTTAGACACTGCCCGTGACCCGTTGACGTCGCGACCACAGGAGTGTGACATGGTACAGACGCGACTCCTATTTTAAAAAACAAAAAGACAAGAGTCAACCCTTTGTTTGTGCGGGAAGACTCTTGATCCAACAGGGACCCCTCAACTGGGCTCCACTGTTGTCGTACCAGTAAGGCAGAATGCCTAGCTCGCGATGGAAAGTTCACACCACGGGCAAAGACCTTGACCGAGGTATTGGCTCTGTCATCAATCGAATACCAACTCCGATCACCCGACCAGTTCCCTACACGGTCGATCACCATATATGTCGAGCAAAAATCCTGGTTACAAACATACAACTCACTATTCCATACACATGAAAGACAGGAAAAATAAGAGCACACATAACATAAAAACAAAATATAGCATTTTCAAAGTGCGGGCATAGCCCGTTGTTTAAAGGTTACAAAACATGGCACACATGCCAGAGACAACTACATCAAATTTGGCACGCAGGCCAGAAAACAGAAATACAACAAAAACACTAAACAACTTCTTCTTCCCCGGGCTGGTCGCCCACCACAGCTTGACCGTCATCTTCTTCCTCAACTTCTGGCGCGACCATGTGACCCTCAACTATGTATGTCGGGAAAGCCAACATCTTCTGAACTGGTCCTCGACACCTTAACTCGCTCTTAAGTCATCACTCCTCCGCTTAGGAGCAACGACTTAGGGGGCTTCTATTCTGGACTAGGCCGAGACCTGCCCCTCAGTCGGGCAGGCCCAACCCAACACTACGTTGGGGAGGCCCAACAAGGCTCAATCCTCCCAAGTTGGATACACCTTTCAATAAGGCCCCTCAGTCGGGAAAACCACTACTTGGCGCAAGGAAAGCCCACACGCTTCTCCCATGTTCTTCACGTGTCCCCCACACGAGGACACATCATCAGGTAACTACTTACTTCCGAAAGAGATGGTCAACCTACCTTCTGAAGATCACGAGGCAGTTGATCCAGGGCGAAGACCACACGCTGGTCTTCACTATGCCATGTAAGCCCTGACAGTTACTTGTGTTGGGCTTGGCAATCCGACCCAATGCAATGTAACCGTTGTCCCTGCGTTGGGATCACATTATAAATACCCTCTTTCACCAGAGGGTCAGGTATTCTATTCACTACACCTTTTCTCTATACTTGCTCTCTCTAGTTTTGTTACTTACTTAAGCACCAGAGCATCTTGCAGGTACACCCCTTTTCTCCTCTACAACACTGGTGAAGGCAGCAACTCACGACGTATGGCAGGCTACTAATTCCTTTCTGATCAGGTACGATCAGTTACTAAACCAATAATTTAAAACAAATTAGGTTGACGAGATTCTTTTTTATATGATATACTACAAGCAGATGGAATCAAGAGGATTACCGTATGAAACCTTGATCACAAAGATATTAAATACTGTAAGAGTTGACATTATTAGGGAATTAGTGGGTCTACTACATTCTAATATCAATTAATCCTCTATAAGTAGAATGAGAATTCATATCTTTCAAGAAGATATGAGGAATGAATTAATGAATAAAGTCAAAGATGTAGCCCATCCAGCTATAGCAAATGATACAATCATCAATACCCTTTTGGAAATCTTTCAACAAAACACTCTGGCCATTCAGAACTTGGTGAAAGACATGTCTATCATCAAGAAAATCCATAATTAAAGATGATGTTATTAATGAAAATGAGTAGTCTCACTTATGTGTTTAAGTTTAAGTTATTAAGTATGTTTTAAATTTCTTCATTTTCCTGCTTTTTTTTTACTTTGAATTATCTTTTATAGAAATGTTTTTCCTTCTTTAGTAAATGAGAATTATGTGTTTCTCCTATTTAGTAAAACATGTTTGACTTATGTGCTTGCATACTCTTTATCATCTTTTCCCGCCTTTTTTTATTATGCAAAGAAGGATAATTAAACTCTTAGGGAGAGTAAAGTATACTCTCTACTCATTTGAGGGGAGTCTAACCACTCCATAATTTATCAATCTATTTTCTCTTTTACCACCTCCCTGAGAGACGTATTGTCATCATAAAAAATGGGGAGAATTGAATCTATGTGCTTGTAGGTATAACCAATATGATCTGAGGTGGTGTAGCTTATGGATAACAAAGTTGTGTGTCAACTGAGAAGTTGTTAAATTTTGATGATGGCAACATTTAATATCAAATGATATCTAGTGAAATCAAGTATCAATTAAAGATAGCTCAAGTGCTCAAATATTTTTGAGATGTTTAATTAAGCTATCCTTTTTAATCGATATATATATTTTGAAGATCAAATCAGTATTGTGATCAAACGACTTTCAAGTGAAAGACTTCTATTTCAAAGGTCACTGGTGGTTTAACATGTCAACTCTCAAGTTATGGTAATAAACATGAAGATATCTCAAGCCGCATTAAAAATATTCAAATTTCTTGAGTTATGGTAGTCTAAAAGATATTGATGCTAAGACTTGAAGCTTCAGAGTTTTGAAATAGAGGAAGTGTTAAAGCTCGCTTGTTGGTGTCCGTCTGAGTGACAAGTGTCTTGTAAAGACACAACGGTATTTATGGAAATACTATGGTAAAATCACACACGCACTAAATGTTTTTTTATAAAAAATATAATATTTTATTTAAACCATTAGAAAATGTTTTTAGGACCTAGCCAGTTTGATAATGGGAGTGTCTGATTGATTGAAAGATGTTTTTCACCTAAATAATCGATTAGACCATTAAGCTAATCGATTTTGTGTTGCTTGGTTGGTGTAATACCCCAAATTTTGCCCTAAGATTTGTCGTCGCATTTCATTGCATTTTTATTGCATTTAATCAATTACTAACAAATTTGTGTAGTCGTTTGACTTTTTGCAGGTAAATATCATATGGCATGCATTTTTTTTTTCTAAAAAGTAAAAATAGCACAATTGGCAAGAGGACATGTGTAAGGAGTTGTGAGTGTGAGAGGTTGAGAGTTCGAATCTCACCTTTGTCACTTTTTGTTTTTTATTATTTTTACTCTAAATTTTTCTATCTTTCATTAAAAAATAACAAAAATAGTTTTTTATTATTATTTAATTATTATTTTCGTATTTTAATTAAATCATTTTTTAACATATTATTTTTTTCACTTTTTTCTAAATTATTCATAAAAATATCCAAAAAATCATAAAATAAAAAATATTGGAAAAAATTTTGTTCTTTTTATAATATTTTTGATTTTAGGAATCAATAGGATTATTAGTTTTTATTTTTTTTTTTATTATTTAAATTTTATTTTTTCTTAACTAATTATTTAGTTTGGGCTTTAAAATGGGCTTTAGGGACATTATTGACAATTTGGTGTTAATCCTAATTTATTCCCTCTATATACATGTGTTGCCTTGTTGAATAGGGGGAGAATGGAAAAAAAAACCTAAGAGGAGTGAGTGTCGTTTACCGTTATTTCTTTTCCTTCATCTATTACTGTTGTTTCTTTTTCTTCATCCTTACCGTTATTTCTTTTTCTTCATCTATTACCGTTATTTCTTTTTCTTCATCTATTACTGTTACGTTTATATATATAATTTTTAAATTGTTAGAGTTTATATATATATATATATATATATATATATATATATATATATATATATATATATATATATATATATATATATATATATATATATATATATATATATATATATATATATATATATATATAAGATTAATTTTTGATCGAATTATGTCGATACGATGTTTGCACATTTGTGTGCATGACGCGTGACATTTGTGTTAGTTCGATCTGATTGCGATGATCGCATTTTTGTGTGAGCAATAATACTGTTTTTTGCTTAATTTCTTTTTTCTTTGCGATAAATTTTGTTTCGTCCGATTTAGATCTGGTTGCGATGAGCGCATTTCTGCGTTAGCAACATTGTTGGGTTATTTGGCACATTTAAAATTCATTATTGCTTTATTATTATTATTATTATTATTAGTATTAGTATTAGTATTAGTATTATTATTATCATTATTTATTATTATTATTATCATTATTATCATTATTATTACCATTATTATTATTATTATTGTTATCATTAATTTATTAAAACTTGTTATAATATAAAAATCTGTTTTTTAAAATAAATAACATTAACATCTTTTTCAAATTAATATGAAAACCTATTATTTTTAAGAAAAACTTTTTTTTTAGATAAATTTAAAATAATAACTAAAATCTTTTTTTTAAAATAATAACTAGAACCGTTATTTATTTTATTTTATTATTGTTCAATTCAAATTTCATTATCATATTGTATCTGCTCCTCTCATGTAACCTCGCGAACTTAACAATCGCTCTTTAAATTCTGCTTTTAAATTTCTGCTTGCATGGTTTAAATTATGAAATTATCTCTCTGTTTGCATGATTCAATTATCTCACGCGTTTACCATTATTTCTGTCACATTGCACACATCCGAAGGTTAGGTCTAACTGTTTGGCCGCCGCGCCAATAGTCCGTAAAACTTCACACATTCAATTTCAAATCCTCAAAACTACAAACTACAAACCCTAATTTTCACAAATGCCTCGCCGCAGGCCTAATTACAATTTTACCCCTAGCTTTAGGTCGAAGAGTCGCCACACTCATTTTAGGGTTTCCCGCCGCGGAATCCCTAACCTAACCCTAATGCACTTAACAATTTATAACATAGAGATCGGAGTTTAAGACTCCATGTAAGCGTGTCCTTAAGATGCGTTTATTCCCCTTGAGACCTTGACCACAGTCAAGAAGTCTCTAACCTCCCTTTTGAGGGGAACTACAGTTACTCTGATTCCATTCCCGTAAGGATATGTAGGCACAAGATGCGATGTCTTGCCGAGTAAACTTAGAATTAACCCCTAGGTCTTTTTTAATTTTCAATCCTTTGTATATACCCTAAAGCAAAATAATTAATGAAATAAATAAAAAAAATAAACAAAAGGTTCCCGTAGAGTACTACGGAAGTTTAGGGTGCTAATACCTTCCCTAATCTTAACCAACCCCCGAACCTTAGATCTCTCCCCTTTAGGTTTTTCCTTTCTTTAACCTTTCCTTCGGATAAATCAAAGACCGGTTGTAAATGAATTAAGATTCAAGTTAATCAATAGCTTGACATCCAAATTTCACCGCAACAGTTGGGTCTAAAATCAATTGGGACATCCTCTTAAGTATTTTTGATAACTATATATCAAAGGCTTCTATTTTGGCTTGTGCAATCGATTATTGGAGGTCAATAATCAATTATGAAATTGATTTGGCCCATTAATTATATCCAAATTTATACCATGTCTTATACTATAAATAGAGAGTTTATCTATCACTTTTTTTATCTAGAAAATGAGCTTTGATCTCACTTTTATTTCTCTAATCATTTTTACTAAATCTCTCATTTTTCTCACATATACTTAGCCATAGTGCTTCGAGAGTATCCTTGAGTCTGGGTGAAGGAAAAATTATCAGTTTACCAAAAGTGTATTATCCTTGAGTAAATATTTCTTCTGTATAAAGTTATTTTTGGCTGTCAGCTAAACTTATTAAAAGCTCTTGTTTGGGGATTATCTTAGAAAGTCTTTGTTTGGTTTGTGAGTTTGCGATGAAAAAACTCCATTTTGGTACATGAAGATCAACAAGTAAAATTTACATAACGGTTCTTGAGTTCATACGTTAAAAGATCTATTGGTTCAAGATTCGACTGTTTAGAATCTCTCTCGATTCTTAAGCTCAACTTGGTTAAAATATTTATCGGTTCAAGATCATCTTGGTTAAAATTTAACTCGGTTCTTAAGTTCAGCCTGGTAAAAGCTCAGTCAGTTTAAGATTAGCCAGTATAAAATCTCACATCGGTTTATGGCCAGCCTATTCAAAACCTTGGTTCGGTCCAGAGGATATCTAACTCAAAACTCCATATTGGTTCTAGATCAGCCCATCAAAATATTAGTTTGGCTTGGAGCATAACAACCCTAAGTCTTGTTCACTGTTTGGTTGGAACTTAGCCTAAAAACTTAATTTCCTTGTATAAAGAGTTTCATGGGCATATCTTTCTAAAAGCTCTAAAGTTTATTGAATACTCTCAAAAATAATCCTTAGGGATGTGAGTTGGTCAATTTAGGTTGAACATGTATAAATCTATTATGTATATCTTTATCCCTTATCTATTTATTTCACTATCTTTTTTGCCCCTCTTTTACTCATTTGTTTTCAAATGATTTTATTTCAAAACAAAGTTTTTCAAACCTCCACAATTCACCCCCTTTTTGTGTATGGAGTTACATTTTCAACAAAAAGTAGCAAACTTTCCATGACACCCTATGTGGCCTTGGACACCCAATCAAGGTGAAAACCTTTTCCCAATCGAGGTGAAATGTGGTTTTCGTAGTAGTGAATGATTCTTAACATATAGTTTGAAGTCCGACTCGATGGGGATTGAGATATGAAGGAATGTATGCAGGGCCGATCCAAGAATTTGGAGGCCCTGGCCCAATTTTAATAATGGGCCATAATAAAAAGGTAGGTAAATTTGTTTTTGTACAATAATATAATTAAATAGTAAAAGTGTAGGTTACTAAGTGGTGAACCGTTGACCATTGAGTATAAAACAAGTTTCTTTACCATAATGTTAACTAGCTTACATTATAAATTAAATTCAACAACTAATATTTATATATTTATTTCATATTTATAATTTATACAAAATAATTTTGAGACCCCTATTCTTTTGGAGGTCTTGGTTGTTGGCCTGCTTGCTTGGGCCCAAGGCCGACCCGAATGTATATAAAGAAAATAGATAATGGAAATTAATAGCATAGACAACTAGTTTATGAGTATTTATAGGGAAAGTCGCACAATGATCTGGATGGTTGAATCACTAAAGCAAATAGGAAGATAAGACTAACAAATTTGATTAACAATGGTTACACAAGTTTTGACTACTCGCAGATTGAGACACAGTTTACAATAATTAGTTTTTATTTACACACACAATGATAATCACTATTCACATTGCAATAATTATTTTTACGATGTATCATCTTGCAACTTGAGGTTAATCGATAATACAATGTCATATGACATTGGTTTATGCTTAAGAATAATTAAAGTGCCCCCCCCCCCCCCCCCCCCCCCCCCAAAAAAAAAAATTGGTAGACACTTGAGTTTAGGGTTTACCTAATGCGCCTCAATAGATAGCAAGTCATTTGAGTACACTAACAATCAAACACGAGTCAACCAAATCTTTCTCAAATCTATTGAGGTCTATCGTTGTGAGCAAAACTTTAAACTCAGTCAAAACACAATAAAACTAAACCATTGAGCTTCACGGTCACGTTCTTTATTAATAGCACAACAAACCAAAGAAAACACAAATTGTGGAACCACAACCTCAAAAAAATTCACACAAGGTATATAGTCAACGAAATTTGTCAAGAAACAGAAGACAAGGCCAACTTGGGGAACCACATGCCCCAAAGTAGAAGGATCTCTCACCTATATGACCACATATAGACCATATTTTATTAAAAAATTAGGTTGGTAGTTCCGAAATAGTTATGAAACTCGCCACTTGAAAAACAAAGTTCATTTCTAAAAATTATCACTCAAAGGACAATGGAATAACTATTGAACACTATTACCCGATTATCAATTAACTTTTATAATTCTTTCTTCATCACAAACACTTAAGACAGGAGAATCACTTTTAAAAACTATTGGCGATTAACTTTTAGAGTTTGATAAAATATAATGCTGAAAATAAAATAAAATAAATATAATAATTTAAAAAGATGAATGTAATAGAAAAACTATAAATCGTATTTAGGAATTTTAATTTTTCTAAACGTAAAATAGTCAAATTTTAATAATCTATATTTATTTTATTTTTTTGCTAACAATAACTATGTGAAGTTATCACAAATGCATTGATATTTTTTAATGAAAACATTTTACATGAGGTCATATATAAGCTCCACTAATTAAATCTTATGGATCCAATTGACAAGACATGCTTCCCATAAATCCATAGCATATATGGGAATAATATTTTTAAACGATATTTTGTTGTTGCTGTTGTCTTTTAAAATAGAATTTTCTGACGAGGATATGAGTCAGATGCGTATAAAAGGGAACTTGATCCAAAATAAAATTGTTAAGTTTTCAATTAAGTATCTCGTGGTGCGAAGAGGGAAATATAATATCTCATTATGCCACAGAGATATCGGTCACGTTATTATTTCCTTGACAATTGACATCCAAAATTGCAGGAGGGAATCATGAATGGATAATAAGTGAATATTCAAGTAGAATTACAAAACAAATAAATTTGCTGTCAAAAAACAAAAATAAAACAAATCTTACCTTAGCTTGGGACAATCCTTGGCATATTCGTGAAAGTAATGATTTTCTAGCACCAACCAGCCACATGGCATTTTCCCTCATTGACTTACAAATTTCTATCGCACTGGCCTACAAATACATTTTTTGTCTATATAAAAGCATATAGTCCAAAATAACATAAATGACATCGATCGATAAGTAACAAATGCTAATTTTTTTTTAGAAGGAAGGCTAAAGCCAAAAGAAAAAGAAATTACACAAAAATTAGTTTAGAGGTGGACACATCCGCTAAATACTTTTTCAGATGATAAGCAACAAAGGGAAGGACAATACTAGAAAACAATGAAAGATACACTTTTTTTGAGAAAAAGAGTCATTTCTAGCAAGAGTATCAACACAAATGTTTGCTTTTCTGAAAATATGAGTAATTATGATCTCTTTAAATTGATCAAGGTAGTTTCTTATATTGGAAATAAGATTTATGCTCCAAATCTTGCTCGTATTATTTGTAGCAATATCACGCACCACTTACTGCGCATTCAAGTTGACATCAATATGCGTAAATCTCATCTCAATAGCAAGTTTCAATCCCTCATAGACCCCTTAAAGTTCAGCAGCGTAACTGTCACAAACGCCAATGTGTTTGGTAAAACCATTTAGTCATCCCCCTCACTTCCTCGGATGACACCCCCACAATTAGCGTTACCAAACTTATCTCTTGCTCCATTGGTGATTAGATTCACTCTTCCCATTGAAGGAGCCTCCCGTTTGATAAGCTCCAACTCCCTATGATGATCCCTGTTTAATCCAGAGTCTGCATCCACCTGCCTATAATCATGCATAATCATCTTGATATGAGCCACCATATTCGTCGGTCCTAGAATAATTAGCCTCATGAATTTCTTTATTGTGCCACTTCCATAGATTATGGCAAGCATGGGCCAAAAAATAATTCACTTGTTCCCATCCTGCCATCCCATATTATCATGTAAATTACTATGAATTCAATGCTTTAGATCACTTGCAAAAAAGGAAAATCTTTTGTTAGTGTGAACCTTCGTCAACCATATCGCCATAGCACACAGACAATCCCTCAAGACATGTAATGCATCTTCCTCCACATCTCCATATAAAGAGCACATTGCACTTCCAACACCAAATCTAGCCTTCTTCATATTTGTTAGGAGCCCGTCATGCATTATGAGCCAAATAAAGGCCCGCACACGCTGAGGTACTTGGAGCCTCAAAATAACATGTCAATCATCCACACGTCTATTCACAGACTGATCATCAAGCAAGGAGTACATTTCATGCACACAAAAGTTATTACCATGCTCTTTAATGCCTACAATCTCATCAGACCCAACATCAATGGAGGGAGGAATAATACTCGCAATTTGCAACCGAACATCCTTAGGCAACCAAGGGCTAAGGGCGTCCCAATTCCAACTGCCATTATCTAAAACCAAGTCACACACACGAGCAACTTGTAGCTAATTCGGAATCACAATGTTCAGGTCTGCTATCTTGAGATCGTGTGAAATCCAATTATCATTCTAAGCATCGATATTCATGCCATTTCCAACATACCACATGCTATGCTTTACCATTGTAGGGCCAAATTTTAACCATATTAATTTTTCCAAAAGTCGGAATCTGTATTTTTAGCATTCATATTGGTGTGATCGTGTTGCCTACCATACTTCCCCCACATGACTTGCTTCCATAGATCATTGTCGCCATGATGCAGCTGCCAACCAACTTTAGCTAAGCATGATTCATTCATTACTTCAAGATCTCGAAGCCCAATACCCTCCTTCACGCTTAGGTATAGTGATTGTACGCCAACTCACAACATGATACCTTTTCTTGATTTTAGTATACCCCCAGATGAATCACTTATGGATCTTGTTAATGTCATTGATGCATGATTCAGGAATGATTACTGTCATCATTGGATATATTGGGAGTGCTTCAATAATGCTTTTGGCTAACGTGACTCTACCCGTGAAAGCAAGATGATTGCCTTTCCAAGCTGCCAATTTGGAATTAACTTGATCAATTATATATTGGAAATCCTACCTTCTAGGCGCCTTCCCTGTAAGTGGCACTCCAAGAAACTTCCCCATTGAGCTTGTTTCCAAAAAACCCAACAATTGCACCAGTTGATCACCTCTAGCTTTGGTCACATTTTTTGAAAAAGAAGATTTGTGTATTTTCTTGGCTAACCTATTCCTCTGACATGTTGTTGAATTTGTTCAATATTCTTTTAACACACATCATTTGGTTTGTAGATGCCTCTCCAAAGAGAAGAAGGTCATCTGTAAACATAAGGTGAGAAACTGAAGGACCTGATTTCCCCACTTTGATGACCTTCCAATCATTATTGTCCATGACATGCATTATCATGTGTGATAACTTATCAATGCAAAGCACAAAACATGTATGGCGAAATAGGATCTCCCTGTCGGATACCTCTACAAAGGGCGAAAGAACTCTGAAGCCACACCATTCCATTTGATATTTGCTTCCACACTTGTAACTCCATGCATTATTATTGATCAAATGATTAGGAAGCTTGAATGTTAGTATTATTTATGTTTGAATTTTGGAGCTCATAATTGTATACAATAATTTCCATTTTTTATTGAAACATTTCTAAATTTTAATATGAGGATGAATTTGAAAAAAATTGTTTAGTCTAACATTATTAAAAAATTATGTTTGTTTGTGTTAATTGACCTACACACTAAATTTAATTTTCAACGTTAAAAAGAATTAATTAATTATATAAAAATACACATGTTTTATTCTAAAATACACCATTTTTTTGTTGAGTTTTTTCTTTCTCATTCTCTTTCTGTACATTCTTGAAATGTCGAAACATCAACTTCTTTCTTTTTTTTTAATCTTCTAATCGTTCATTTTTTTTTGGAAAATCAAAAAGAATTTCTTAGATTCTCTTTTGGAGAATTATTTGAATTTCTACTTATTTAAGAAATTTATTTGGAGTAGTCAAACGACTATGATTGAATTTTTTTGGAAGAATTATTTTAATTTTCTCTCATTCGATAAATTATTTAGGGAGGTCAAACGATTATTATTGAATTATCTTTAGAGAATTATTCGGATTTCTTCCGGTTTGAGAAATTACTTAATTATTGAATTATCTTTAAAGAATTATTTGGATTTCTTTTGGTCTGAGAAATTACTTAATTATTGAATCATCTTTAAAGAATTATTTATATTTCTTTTGGTCTGCAAAATTACTTAGGATGGTCAAACGGAAATTATTTTATGGTGTATTTCAAGAATGATTATCTATTGTGAAATAGTAATCGTATCAGTTTTGAACTGAGTTGTTTTATCCTAAAGGTATCGTGGTTGACTGTACGCCTTACACAAAATTGGACAGTGCCATGAAACATCTTAAACATAGCAACATACTCCACAACTTGACCCATTAAATTTTTCCGTGGCATATTTTCAAAATCATAAAACAATAATATAAAGACATTTTAAACTTTCATGGCTACCGAATAAATAATTGGTATTTATATTGTTGTCTCTAGAAAACTATTAAGTTTAACAATGTTTTGACGAATGACATTTTTGTTGTTCCTTCTGGATCAAATTGAGCAAACTAATGGTAAGAAATTTGTGGATTAAGTTAGAACAATTAATTTGGATGCATCTAAATTTGTAACACGTATTAAAGAAAAGTATTTACACCCGAGGAAAGAAATTACCTTATGGAAAGAAAATAATTATTTATATAAAAATCATATTCTTAATGGACTCGCAAATAACCTGTATAATTATTATAATAGTTGCGATACTGCAAAACACAGAGAGGCTTTGAAAAAGAAGAATGAGACTAAAGAGGCTGGAGCAAATAAGTATGATGCTAGTCGACATGAAGTATCATATGGATGATGAAAGATCTATGGAGTCTCAATGTCATGAAATTAAAAAAAAAGAGTTCATATTGAAGGTATGCCTTTAGATGAACTTTTGATTGCTTTTATTATTGACAACCTTCTCGCCCCTTAGTTTGAAAGATTTTAAAAATTTGTTTCACCACAAAATAAAAGAATTTTCCATCGATAATTTGATTACTCGCCTCCGAATTGAAGAAGAATCTCAAAAACAATATGAAAAAGAAATTTTCTAGGTTGTTTCAAATAATAAAAATAAATTCATTGTGGTTCAGATGTCATTTGACAAACTATTAAAGAATCATAATCACAATATTATGAACCAAATTAAGAAGCAGAACCTTTCAAAGGCCTTAATTATCCCTATTACTAGGCAACAACCATCACCACAAAGACATAATATTGGTGTTTTCTCTTGCTACAATTGTGGAAAATCAGGTTATAATGTAGAAGCAGGCCTAAACCTGATGTTACCTTAATGCAAGGTTCATTTGACTGATGAGCAATTTATTGCTATGATAACTGAAATCAACATGGTTGGTAGATTTGATGGTGGCGGATAGACACAGGTCTTTCTCATCATGTCAGTTATGGTTGTGCAATGCCTTAAATATACATGAATACTAAAGATAAAAAGTTTTATATGCTCACACCAAAATTTTTGTATTGGCAAGTAAGTAAAAGATACGAGTTTAATGGTTATGCATTGACATAATAAAATAGGTTGACAGTGTAAACTTAATTTACACTTTCAGTGTATATCTTACTTTCTCAAAAGATATACACATTTGAAAAATGAGTAGACATTTATATAGTTATTTAAACAATATTTTATAACTTTTTTGTCCTGTTAAGCCAACTCAATTGGTAGATATATAGAAGCATTAGATATTGGTGTGCAGATTCGATTATGTGACATCCTATTTTTTTTCTGTGTAATTTGTGACATCCTACTTATTCACCTTTAAAAGGTGAATTCTAGCCACTACATTACTTGACTTTTTTTTCCCTTTAATTTAGTGAACTTGACATGATCATGGTATGATTATTAGTAACATACATAAAAATGATCAAATATGTTATGTGTGTGTGTGTGTGTGTGTGTGTGTGAGTGTGACATTATTATTTAGTCGAAATAAATGAAAGCCATATTTTTAAAGTCTAAGGATATAACCCACAAAATTCATTTAAAAGATGTGAGTCATACATTTTGTAAAATAATATATCTAGGGTATGAATCATCCACTGAAGTTTTTTTTTACTCATCACCTACTAAAGTTGAAATGTGTATCATATGTTTAAGCTTTATACATGTGAGATGTAGATGAACTACTAAATAAAATTTGTCAGACATAAATGTTTTCTTTACTTCATTTATATTACTGATACATTCGCTAGACACTGATTTGTGTATGTGACATGTTTTAGTCGGGGCTGAAGCCCAACCCACATGATTTTGGGTCACTCAAAGTCATTGGATAAATATGTCTAAAAGATACACTCACCCAAAAAAGTTACTAGATTAAGGTTGCCCAATCATCATGGGTCGCTTGATAACCATGTCATATTATATGTTGAAAAATGAAATATGAGACATATGTCCCCCATGGAAGGTTATATGAGCTTAACCCTTAGGACGCACTAAAAAGATAAAAAGGAAAATCACCCTCAAGTTCACATTATTCTAACGTAAAATCTCGCACTTCCAGATTACTAAATTAAGTGTCCAAACGTTTGTAGGTACATTACCCATCATCAAACTAAAGTTTGAAGATTGTTCCAAAGTTTGTCATTAGATCCTTAGTTAGTAACACAGGAAGAAGAAGACCCACTATAAATCATTCGGCATTGTCTGTGACAGTCATTATTACATGTTTCCACTCTATTTCTACTTTAATGGAAAACTCTAAGAGTACATTTACTGAAGAGTTTTCTCTGCGAGGTACATCTACAATTTATCAAGAAACCTTCTAAAAAACATTTGGGTGGAAAACATAGCGAGTTCAAGCCCATAATAGTTGCACAAGATAGTAAAGTAAGAAAAAGGTGAGAAAGCCAACAAAAAATTTCTTGAGAACCCACTCTTATCGACTGGTCATTCAGTTGGTAATTCGATTTTCATATTGTGGCTAGCATCTAGGGACAATTTTGTATTTCTTGGGAAAACTTACCCATCAACGCCCAATGAAGAACGAGTTGATAATATGTGGCCTCTCAGGTTGCAAATTTGTCATCTTCAGGGTTTCCCTAACCCTAAGTAATAAATGTGTTACTCACTTAAGAAGAGGAAAAATAAGGCTACCACATCAATGGACAAATTAAAACCGAGGATGAAAAAAACGGGACCCTATTTCTCCTTTACAAAGATGAGATGATTAATGAGGTGCCAAATAATCACATCCCTTTAATGATGAAGGAAAAAACGTTGGGGTTTTACATTTTTGTTGTTGTTTGTTGACTAGGGGAGTTCTTGTGACATCGTTTATAAAAATTTACTTAGTTCCATGAAGCTTCAGCGTCACCTACAACCATACCATGGAGGAAACCTCTAAGTTTTGACGAATCAGACACCAAGCCCTAAGGGTACATTGAGGTGTTGATAATATTTTGAAAAAATAAGAGCAATAATGTTGTGAAAGTAATATTTTTGGTGATTGAAGCAATTCCATTTACAACTGCATATTTGGATGGATGACGTTGGTTGATTTATGCGCTGTGGCCTCAATGGTCAATTGAAATTATAGTTCCACACTAATATAGATGAAGTTGTTATGCTCAAGGTTGACTTTAAAAATACTTGAAACTAAAGGAAACCTATACCTTTGAAGTCGAGGGCGTGGGACCAATTGAGTTAGATGCTATAATAAAACCACACTACATTGATAATGACTGTTGCTACTGCGAAAATCGGCGCCGGCTATGACAGAAGACTCGCCACCGTGCGTTATTTATCCCACAAGAGGAAAAGGAAATGCTCAGAGTAAACCTAACGCAAAGAGGGAAAGGAATGGTCATCGTAACCAAATCCTGGATTCGGGAGTCGGTTACGCAAGGGGAAGGTATTAGCACCCCTCACGTCCGTCGTACTCGACGGGATCCATGCTTGTTGGTTTGTCTAAAGGATGCAAAAACAATCTATCTATGGCTTCTAAGGCTAAACGGAAAGAAATTGACTCGATAGAGCATCGCACTCTATGCCTATGTATTCCCTCGTGCAGTGGGAAAGTCAGAGTCATCGTAGTTCAGGAAACTACAGGGAATTGGCTCGCCGAGATATCACATCTCGTGCCTACGTATTCTCGTCCGATACGAGAAATCAGAGCGTGCCGTAGTTCAGGCTAACTACGGGTAGTCAAAGGGTGTTCTCGATCACACATGAGTGAGAGTCAAAGGGTGTTCAGGCTAACTTGCAGAAGGTCTTCCACAGACATATAGCCATACAAATGATTGGTCGTCATAGTGAAACCTGTCAAGGTGTTAAGAGACTCGAAGTGGCTCTCAAACATAGCTACCAATGACCTTCAACTGGCTTCACTGCTCGATTCTGCTCAAATCTGCTTCAACCCCTTGGTCGTCCTCTAACAATCAACAGTTGCTCAGGCCAACCACTGGAGAATCACCTTCAGAGTCAAAACAACGGCTAGATAAGAGCTTTGGCTAGCTGGAGAATGATATGCAATATGATGCAAACACGTTTATGCAAATTTAATGCAATATGCAGCAAACACGGGATCACAGCCCCCCCAAATCTCTGAATACTGCTGCGCTGCTGACTGAGTACGTTCGCTCTGAAGAGAAGACCAAAATATCGGGTTGGCTGGAAGTTAAGTTCCCTGCAAAAACCCTCCCACTCACGGGTATGAACCTAATCTGACAAGGTACAGCATCCTATACGGGTATCAACGTCACAGACTTTCAAGAGCAATGATACGATACCCAGAAGGTGTGGCATCATCATCCTTTGAAGCGGCCTCACTTAGTTGAATCCCAATTGATAGGTCCCCAGAGTCGACAATCCTCGGGTCAGACAACTTGTCGAGCCCTAAGGGCCAGGCAAGAAGCATCAAAGAGAATCTCGTCCGAGTGCAGATTTCGCGGCTAGCTGGTGCGAGCTAAGCAAGCAGGCTAACCACTACTCTCTACTTCTAAGTCTATGTGTGTACTCAAGCCTGGGTTTTGGCTTCTCTCTCAAAGGAACAACCCACCCAACAGCACAACAACAACAGATAATAGCAAAGTGCGAAAATTGTAAATACAGGAAAATACAACATACAACGCACAAAAATTAACATCCAAAGACAAACAAACAAACGCTAGGATCGACTCGCATAGGGGACGTTGGATCCCAAATGAGTCGCAAAGCAAGGTGACCATCGCAATACCCAGCAGAGTCGCCAGCTGTCGCTACTGCGAAAATCGGCGCCGGTTATGATAGAAGAGTCGCCACCGTGCGTTATTTATCCCACAAGAGGGAAAGGAAATGCTCAGAGTAAACCTAACGCAAAGAGGGAAAGGAATGGTCATCGCAACCAAATCCTGGATTCGGGAGTCGGTTACGCAAGGGGAAGGTATTAGCACCCCTCACGTCCGTCGTACTTGACGGGATCCACGCTTGTTGGTTTGTCTAAAGGATGCAAAAATAATCTATCTACGACTTCTAAGGCTAAACGGAAAGAAATTGACTCGATAGAGCATCGCACTCTATGACTACGTATTCCCTCGTGCAGTGGGAAAGTCAGAGTCATCGTAGTTCGGGAAACTACAGGGAATTGGCTCGCCGAGATATCGCATCTCGTGCCTACGTATTCTCGTCCGGTACGAGAAATCAGAGCGTTCCGTAGTTCAAGCTAACTACGGGTAGTCAAAGGGTGTTCTCGATCACACAGGAGTGAGAGATTAAGTTGGCTTTAGAGGTGCGGGAACCTACGGAACTTAGAACTACGGTCTAGTCTCAAATGCGCAAGGGCAAGAGAAAGGGATACCAGGCGTTAGCGGGAAAGTCTCATTCGCACAGCAGCGAGAGAAAATAGCAGTTAGTTGTTAGTGTGCTCGCTAGGATATCGCATCCTATGCCTACATATTCTCGTCTTGATACGAGAAATCAGAGCAGTTGTAGTTCATCCTACTACAGCTAAAACGGGGAACGGGACGAAGGTAAAACGGAGCTCACTAGGATATCGCATCCTATGCCTACGTACTCTCGTCCGGCACGAGAGATCAGAGCAAACGTAGTTCGACGGGAAAACGAGTCTCGATTGCACGGGGGCAAGAGAAGGGGTCTCGATCGCCTGAACGCGAGAGAAAATGATTTCGATCGCACGGGGGCGAGAACAAAGAGGAAGCAGGCTTACGCCTAAATGGGAAGGAACTCGAGACACATACGTAAGAACCTAAGACGTAGGAACGAATGCGTCGCATGTCACCCAAAGGGTACCATACTAGACATCCTAGACGATTGAGAAGAAACTCCTCAACTGTCATTTCCTACGTATCTAACGATACAACCCACAACACTCGACGGTTGCCTGAAGACTTGAATAAGATGATGATGTTGAACGAAGCGGCTCCGTTGGCTCCTGACATGCGCGCAAGCTCCATTCCAATCTTCTCCTCTCTGGATCCTTGGTGAGGACGCTCGAACCAGGAACAATGTAACGCTTAGACCGTCATGGTTTGACTTATACGAGAAATCGAACTCTAAGAGGTAGCGTATTGATGTCCGTGTCAAAGACAAGATAGAGAAATGATATCGAAAATCATTCTCCAATTGAATCATGCCACACGGTCAGCCAGAAATAAAATCGAGATAAAATCGGATAGAAAAGAAAATAGGAGAGAAAAGAAGAGAAAAAATCCACTAACAAATGGAAATAAAAGTCTACTCCTAAAATGCGGCAATTAAATTCTAATAGAAAATATTCTAATAAAAATAAAAGAAAATGCATATGAAAATATCATAGAAAATCCCTATCTAAAATACTACAACATTCTATAAAGAAAAATAGGAAAAAACTATATTAAATATATATTAAAAAAAATATGCATGATACTATAATCCCTAAAAAATTAATCTCTCAAAAGAAAATAGGAAAATAATACTAAACTATTACAAGCATTCATCCAATACAAGGGAAAAAATAAATCCAAAGGGGAGGGGGGTACAAACTGCAAAACTGGGGTATGCAATAAAAAAACCACTATGGGCCTTAAGCCCACAATACAGAAAAAACAACAAAACAAAAAACAAGGAACTAAAGGAAAAGGGGGTGGTGCGCAGCAACATGAGGGGTGTGCCAGCAATTCGCTGGGCTTAATGTTCAGCCCAATAACCAACAAGAAAAAAAACACTCCAGCAAAAAAAGGGTGTGCGCGTCTGAACATTGGGTGTATGGATCCAGCAACACAGTTTGGGCCACAAGGCCCACTCAACCCAACAGAGAGGGTTTCCTTGTCTCCCTCACTTCTCCTCAATCCAACTGCTGAAACCCTAACATCCTCCTTCCCCTCTCAGCGGTGCCGTCACCTCCGATCTCACCCTCATATTTCTCTGACTCAAACAAACCTTCCTCTTCAGCTTCTTGCCCTCTCAACCCTCTCTCAAATTTTCTTCCACAGACCTCAAACAAGACTCCTCATCTGAAATTATGGTTGTTGAAGAAGATTTCACGAAGGGAACTCGTTCGTATCCCTTGAGGCGAACTGAAGATCTACGGATCTGAAGGTGTTTGAAGGATCCTCCGATGAAACGACTTTGCATGTTGAAGATGAAAGCTCGTTGCTGTTGCGGCGTTGGTTAAGGTACGGTTATGAGATTCACGGAGATGATGAAGATCCTAAAGGTTGAATCTGGTGACGATGATGAATGTTCTTGGTGAATCGTTCATGGCGGATGATGAAGGTTCGTGATGTTGAAGATCTTTGATGAAATCTTGAAGAAAGCATGGAAATCGGTTGAAGATTTATGGATTTTGACGGATCTGGAAACACAGGAAGATTGATGAAGAACTGTGAAGTTTTTGATCGGTTGAAGATGAGAATCATTCTCGATCAGTTTCTGGGAAAGCTGATGAAGAACTTGAAAACGTGTGAATGTAAAGAACTTCTGGAAGAATCTTGATGAGGATTGTAAAGAAACTGGAAAAATGTATGAAGTTCAAGTGATCATCTGGAAACTGATGAACGAGATGATGAACGATGCGAGATCTGGAGTTTCTGGAAAAAAAGATTGAAGAACACATGAATGTTCACGGTGATTTCTGGAAAAAACTTGAACCGATGGTTGAATCTGGAAAAATTGATAAGAAGATGATGAACTGCATGAAGATTCCGGCGACAGTTGGATGAAGTTTTCGGTGACAGTTACACACTCCGGTGAGAAGTTACGGTGGGATTTGATTTCTCCGGCGAGGGGGTCGCCGGAGTTTGTATGGCCGGCGGGAGGGAGACGGTGAACGGGACGCGTGGCTGGTGGAGTATTTGGGGAGGACGCGTGGCCTGAGGGAGAGTGAGAGAGAGAGAGAGAGACAAGTGGCGTGGTGAGTTGGCAGATGAGGAATGAGGTGGTGGAGAGAGAAACTGAACGTGGTGGCCTTATATACGTGACAAGTGGCACAGATTGGGCCTCCAAATACTGGACATCTGGCCCACAAACTTAATGACTCTGTTAATTGACTGAAAACTGGATTAACTAATGGATTAAGACTCCTAATTAAAACGAAATTAATACTACTGCAGCTTAATAGTGACAATTAATGACTAAAAGCTCTAATTAATGCTTAACGAAAAAAATGATTAACCACTAGTTAATGCAAGCTGACTCTAATTAATCCTAATAAAAGAGAAGCATATTAAAACTAAACACCTCAATTAATATCTAAACTAAAATCTATTAAAAATCTATTTAAATTCTTAAAACCTATATTATCCTAAAACAAATAAAATCTATTTAATAAAACCTAATGTCTATTTATAAAAAAAGAACTAATATTCTAATATTCTAAAAATCTATTAAAATTCTATTAAACAATATAACTCCTATTTATTTTAATAAACCCTAAAAATCTAAAAAATTCTAAAAAAATGCAATAACGACAATTAATTCAATTAAAAGAGGACGCGAGACCAAATCGAAATAAACGGCAAAAACCGGACCCCGAGATATCCTAAAAAATAACAGCGTAGGCTGAAAACACCGGGAAGAGCACAACTTCCCAAAAATAGGGACTCCGCTTATCCGAACCGGTCTAAAACGCCTGAACTGCGAACATAAGGCTGTAATCCCGATAAAATCAAAAATGGCTGAAAAAATTCAATGTATGCGGTATGCGAGTGCGAATGCAAAATGCGTCGAAACATAAACCAGATGTGGGAACCGGTTGGTCAAATTTTGGGGTGCAACAATGACGACAAAAAAAATTGCCTTTTGAGTTTAGAAAAATGGTTGAGTGCACATATCCAAACTAAGATTTAATCGAGGCCGCTATAAGGAACGACCCTTCAAAAGTCATTAGAGTAAGGGTCAATTTGCACGAAGAAGTGAAACATCAACTAATGAGGATCTTACAAGCAAGTAATGACTTGTTCACCTGGTATCTGAAAGATATTCCTAACATAGATCTTCATGTAGGCTATCACTCTCCCACAATATGAAAAAGTATCCCTAACGGAACTGAGCATCGCCAAAAATAGTCACAAGAGTATACATAAGTCACCAATGGAATGATAACCCCATTGATCTTGACAATTTAAATATTGTTTGGTGTCCAGAGTGTGTGCATATCAAATGAGGACCAATATAAACTTGATCCAATGTTGAAGAAGTGTGTCTTCATTGGTTACAAAAAAGGTGTTAAGGGGTTCAAGTTCTGTTATCTAGTCCAAAGAAGATGGCTAGATATAAATATGTTTTCTATAATGATAAGTTCTTCTTAAATCAGTCGGTTGCAACAGTTGTGTCAACATTTGAAGAGGAAACTTTCAGAATTGAGGTGATACAGGTGGATATTGATTAGCTACCAGTGAGTAATATGTGAGCAGTACCTTAACCAAAGGCTGAACCAAAATCTGATACAAAAAACCATCATATGCTTGGAGATTTAGACGGAGAAAAAATTATTCCCTGGTAAGTGACAGAGGGATACACTAGATTAAGCCACTAGAAATATATGGGTATAAAGATATGGCAACTTATGCACTTCTTAATAGTTTTAGAGATATGTCAATATTTCGAGAGGTTATATCTAGCTTTGAGAAAGATAAATGGAAGTGTACTATGGTAGAAGATATGAAGTCCTTTAATAAAAACCAGACACGTGAGCTTGTTTAGCTTCAAAAAGGGAAAAAGGATATTTACTATAAGTGGGTGTATAAGAGAAAACCAACAGTAAGAGAAAAAAAAAGAAAATTTCATGACTCGTCTCATAGAGAATGATACTTGTAGAAAAGGATTGAATATGACAGGATTTTCTCTCTGGTCATTAGACATACTTTTATCAGGGCAGTGTTAACTTTGGCAGTCGACCAAGACATATATTTACATCATATGGATGTGAAGACAACATATCTTCACGGTAATAAAGATGAGCAAATTTTTATGGAGCAACCAGAGGATTTTAGTGATATTGGGCAAAATATATTAGTTTTTAAATTAAAGAGGTATTTTTATGATTTAGAGTAATCTCCAAGGTAGTGGTACAAGCGCTTTCTTTCATACATGCTTCATATAGGCTATAGTAGGCGTGAATATGACAATTGTGTTAATGTTTGGAGCCTTGATGATGATTCTTTTATTTTTATTGGTATTGCATGTGGATTATATGTTGATCATTGTTAATTATTTACATGATGCAAATGAACTGAAAACTATTGACGGGAAATGAGTTTGACATGCAGGACTTAGGTGTTATAGAAAAGGAATGAGTTTTAGAAAGTTATGGGTCTCTAAGAAAATCTATGTTGAAAAGGTTTTAGGTAAATTTGACATGAGAAATTTGAAGGATGTGAGTACTCCATTGGAAAATCACTTTGAGCTCTTCTTTGATCAATTTCCAAAGATAAATGCAGAAGATGAGTGTATAAAAATGGTTACTTGTACCAATGTTGTTGGTTATTTAATGTATTTTAGGGGTGTTCGTGGTTCGGTTTGGATCGATTTTGAGGTAAAAAAATAATCTGATCCAAAGATAAACTTGCTCGCGCTTTGGTTCAGTTTTGGATGATTGTATAAAAAATATGATCCGATCCAATCCAATTTTATGCGATTTAATTTGGATCGGTTTTTGAATATTCAAATTACAAATTATTTTTTATTAAAATTATAAAAATTCTAATAAGAAATATATTTGATATAATATATTAAATATTGTATGCTAAAAATTATGTTACAAAGTGAGAATGATCGATTATAGTTGAAACAAGTGAAATAATAAAAATAAATACATTTTCTAAACTAATAAATAATAAAAAAAATAAATATCATTGAATAATAAATTAATACAACATATCATATAAATAAAAAATAAATACGTATAAAAATATATACATGCGGTTTGGACCGGTTTTGAAAAATAAATCCGAAATCCGATCCAAACCGAACGATTTCTACAAAATGACATCCAAACACATTCAATAATATTCTTTTTTTTGTCGGTTTTTGATTTTTTGGATCGGTTTGCGGTTTTATTTGGATTGGTTTGGATTTGAACACCCCTAGTGTGAATTAGACTTGATTTGGACAAGCTACAAGTCATGTTTTCAAGTTTATGTCCAAACTAGGTAAACGTCATTGGGAAGTAATCAAACATATATTTTTAGGTATTTGAAAGGTACAATATGTCATGGTATCATGTTTAGAAATGGACATGGTGATCCTTCCTCTATAGAATATATTGATTTAAACTATGTTAGTGATATGGATAATAAGAAGTCTAGAATATAATATGTCTTTACTCTTGCAGACGCACCTACTTGCTGGGAATCATCAATTTAATTCATATTGACCATGTCTACAGTTGAATTACAATACATGGAAGTAGTTGGGTATTCTAAAGAGGACTTATAGGTTGAAGGATTGGTTAGAAAATTGTGTGTTGAGTAATATGGGGCTTAGTTGCTTTGTGATAGTCATGATTCCATTTATTTGCTAAACAATCAGGTATATCACGCCAAGACCAAACACATTGGTGCGATGTTTTACAAATAAAAAAGCTGCAACCAATATGTTGAC
Organism: Lathyrus sativus; assembly: GCA_963859935.3. Taxonomy (NCBI): domain Eukaryota; kingdom Viridiplantae; phylum Streptophyta; class Magnoliopsida; order Fabales; family Fabaceae; genus Lathyrus; species Lathyrus sativus. Next base: position 32,624 of record CAWUDS030003548.1, read on the forward strand.
CAAGCCAATCAACAATGACAAGTTCAAACTATGTTTGAAATCATTACATGCTTCTCATTATGAAGTGGGTGTTTTACCTCCTAGTTGCTAGGATGTAAATTTCATACATGTAAACTTCATATGGGTTTTGTATGACAAGTGACTCCAAACACGAAAGAGGGGTGAATTGTATAGGTTGAAAAAAGATGTCCAATTATAAAAACTTTGATTTATAAAAAAAATTAAGTTAATTTTATAAATCAAACATAGACAAAGTAGAGAAATAAACAAAAGAAAGAAAACCAAAGAGATGAAGAGACAAAAATATAATGTAAAGAAGTAAATAATAGAAATATAAAGAGAAAAGGGGAGAGAGAAATGCACTAGAGATTTATAGAGGTTCAACCTAATCACTTGGCCTACTTTTGTTCCAAATAATTTCTTCTTGAGAAATTTCATTATATGAGACGTGAGCTTTTCACAGGTTGTGCTCACAGATTTTCTTACAATCGAAGTTGAGATTTTACACCATGCTAATCTCATAACTGAATAAAGCTTTTAGACTAAGTTGAGCTCAAGAACCAAATAGATATTTTACTTGGCTAATCTCAAGAGGCAACAAATAACTTTTCGTTGATGGAGCTTAGAACCAAACAAATATTTTACTTGGCTAATCTCAGAAACCCAACGAGATCTTTTAATTGGTTAAGCTCAGAAGAAAACAAACAACTTCTTCAAAAGATTTTACACAAGAGATAATACCATTTTGAGTAAATTACAAAGATAGCACTACAACAACACACAATGATTCTCACATATATATTTCACTCTCAAAACACTATGGAAACCTTGTGAATAATTAGAAAAATATAAACTAAGAAATATTAGAAGTAAGAAAGAATAGTTATAGATTAAATTTCTAGTGAATTTTTAAAATGAGGAGAAACCTTTTATATATATATATATATATATATATGAGAAAAGTTTGACTAAAAAAGGAAAAAGATCCATGATCTTTTTAATGACTCAATCAATTAACTACTAGGGTTAATTAAATAAAAGCTTAAAAAAGATTTCAACCCTAACCCTAAAATGGAAACCCTACAACGATAATGTGACTTAATTTAATATAAGTATTTATATTATATTAAAGATCATTTTTCCTTGATCTAAAGGAGTGGAATAAGTCCCTAATCGTCTAGATAATAGGAATACTCTTGGTAAATTACCCAAGCACCTTGATGGTTCTTCCCAAAGGTCTTAAGGTGTTTTATCAAATTTAGAGAGGTTTTGAAACATTTTTAAGTGAGTGTGCGAGTAATTTTAGTAATTTGATAATTACTTTTATACCTTTACAATTAGTTGATCACTTAGACAAAGGGCCATGTGAGATTTACACTTTCTTTCTTTACATAACCTTGAGGATTCAAGATCCCTTGCTTGATTCATCGTTGATTAAACACTTTATTTGGAACTTGATTCTTCCAAATGATGAGGCTTATATAACTTCATTGATAAACATCATTATTAAAGGTTGCTTGATCCGAGATCATCAGGGACTTCATCAAATATTATTTAACCTTAGGTGTTATTCTTATTGAATTTAGATTTAAATCTTGACCTCACATAAGTATCTTGATAGAACATCTCAATTATTTTCTCTTCTTGACAAATTAACACTTCACATCATGTCGTTTGACATATAATGTTGTCATCATCAAAACTATCATGAACATCTGACTGTTGCAAATAGTTGTACATGTAAGCACAAAGATTCACATTTCCCCTTTTTTTATGATGAAAACACATCTCTCAGAGAGGTAAAGAAACACAGAAAACCATAGATAAATATTAGGTTGGTTTAACCTCTCATCTCACAAATATAGAGAGTATATTATGCTCTCCCTTAGCCATTATCAAAAAGGCAGGAAAAATAAACAAATAGATAAAAGGCGGGAAAACATGTTCAAGCAAATATATCACAAATTTAAATAAGGAGTATAAAATACTTATTATTAATTTGAATGGAAATAAATCCACAATTAAATAAAGTAGGAAATTGGGAGAAGATAAACCCATTAAAGCAATAAACAAATAAGAATAAAGACAACTATTTAGTTCTCATTATAATAATCATTATTGGATATTTGTTTTCTCATTGCATGCTTTTTTATACATGCAACTTCCTTGGTCAATCTTTAAATAACCAGAGAAATCTCTCAAAAGATTGCAAGAGTGGTTGAAAAAACCCTTCAGTAAACGATCCTTGATGTGCCTCTCCATCATTTATTTATATATTAGTTGGAACATTCTCTAAGTGCCCATTAGCAACCTGGAGCTTAATTCGGTTTAGTGGTTTTTAATTAATCTGAATGCTAGTTGATTCTAAAGGTTCATTATCCAAATAAACTCTAGCTTTAATCAACATCTTGGTGAACAAACCTCCATATGGAAACTATGTTGTGTTTCTATTTTGGCACTTGGACATGTAATGAATAATTACAAGAGCCTAATTGGTTTAATAGTTATAAGTTAAAAGCCACATAATTACCACATTCACCTTCACGAGATCTTTACGACATTCTTTTCTCAGAAAAAGTACTTGAGTAACCAGATGGCACGTCACAAAACAACTTGCTTCAAGTATTTCACCTTGAAAGGAAGATTCTGATTTCCCATTGAATAAGGAAGGAAACTTGCAATTGCAATAAAGAAATCAAAGTTGTGAGTGTTAGAACAAGATTTGTTCATGACATATATCTCTTGGGTTTTTATGATAACTGAAGGTAGTGAAAAACACAAGAAAGGGGGGGTTTAAATTGGGTTTTCACATAAGTAAAAAAATTTTCGAACACAAAGATAACCAAGAGAAGGAAGTTTAAAAAAGGACACAAGAATTTTTATCCTGATTCACTGTTAATGAAGTTAATCCACTCCACCCACCAAGGTGATTTCGCCTTTAACAAGGACTTAATCCAATAATCTCGACAGATTACAACAAGTTCGTCTAAGTGTTTAGAAAAACACCTTAGCCCTCTCAAGTCTACAGACTAACATTTAGTCACTTGAGGAAATCAATATCAATAAAGATGCAAAGAAGATATGTTTACAATGTTACTTCTATAAAGCAGATAAAACAAATGTTTAAGTACAAGAATTACACAATATGAGCAAAAACTCTTGTGTATGAAAAATAGATTTAAGATTGTGCCTGTTTCTCTTCTTTTTTATGTAGATCATTTTTTTTCTTCTTGAAGGAGTGGTCTCTTTATATAGTTGGATATTTGAACCTTGAGGGGTATAAGCGTAACTATCCAAGCCATCTGTCTCAATGGTAACATTTTACCTATGAGATAATAGTAGCAAGGTCTCACCATATCCCTTGTAGAAATATTGAATGAAAATTAGTTTATATCAATATAGGCATGTCTACACGTACGAATACTTCCATCACACGTTTATGTCTTATCCATCTCTTCTAACCAGCTTTATCTTGTAAGACCAGAGAAAATAATGAGTGATATATGAGTCTTAAGTATCTTTAACATCTTAAGAAATGTTGTCATTAGATTCTTTAGAACACGTTCATCAAAACCTTGTATTCAGATTCATCAGAGTTGTTTATCAGAGCTGGAAGCGAAACTTTTTCTTAGAAGCACATTATCTTTTCTTCATCTTCAAATGCATTCAACATTCATCAGAACTACTGATGTTTCTTTAGAAGCATGAAACATATTTCTTGAGGTATGCAAGGGATTATGATCTATAATGTATTGAAAGTTCTCCAGAGTCATTTTTCAATAAGCAACTACATACTTTAAGAAATTCATTAGAGTACAGAATTGTCACATAGAACTATGTGTGTTGTTATCATCAAAACTTAGAGATCATACGCAAAACTAAAATCATGTTCTAACAATAACAAAGTATTAAAAGAACAATGATATTATATAATGTGTGTTCCAAGTGTGCAGATTCTAAGGCTTGATAAGAAGGCATTAAGAATATGATATAAGGACGCATTTGGGAGGAGTTGAGTTACAAGCTTATGGTGGATCAGAACCTGAAGAACACTCTCTAAGTGATGTTTGGCGTAGACTTTGAAGTTGAAGACTTCACCATCAGAAGAGAAACATATTGTCTCTACACTAAGTTAACGTATCAGCTTCTGATGAACATTCAGAGTTAGTAATAAAGCTTGAGTTATCCATACTGCAGAAAGCAAGTTGCATTGTCAAATCAGCTTGTCAGCTATAGTCTCTATTAACAAGGCTCAAGAAGAGTTGACATGCTTTACAAATATCTACTCTCAACAGATCTATAGTACAATATTACATGGAAGATGCAATGGTGAAACATGTTACGCAATAGATTAAGATTTTTTAGTGTATCTCTCTTCAACGTCTCTTGTGCTATGGAAAAACAAAGAAACTTGTTCAAGTTATCTCTTCTAATGGCTAGTCTTCTACAACTGTTATATAAGCTGCTGAAGATTCAAAGTGAAGTCTTTAACAAGGAGCAGTCAAAAGGGAAAATATAAAAGGAATGCCAATAAGGATAGAAATGTTCTACACTTCTGTCTCGATGGAGGAATAACAAGATCAAACAATAAGCAACACAATCAAGTATGTGGAATTTATGTTATATGTTGTAAAATACTATAAGCCTTAAGATTTCTTAAACATTGAATATCTTAGACATCTTAATATTCTTAAGGTCTTTGTTAAGGTGATTACCTTGTACCTCTGATTTTATATCAAGTACACATTATTCTCTATTCTGCTAAACATGATTGTTTAGGAGTTTAGCTAAGAGTCTTGCTATGTGCTTGAGCATTAAAGTCTCTTGTTGAGAAGCTTGAGCCAAGTAAGTTTCCTACTATATGCTAGAGTATTAAAAGTCTTGATCAGTTATTGATTGAGCAAAAAGTCTTAGTCTTTATGTTTAAGCAAAAGTCTTGGGCCTTAGGGGCTTGAGCAGAAGTCTTGGGTTCGTGGAACCTAAGCAAGGAAATCTTGAGTTTGTGGAACTTAATCAAGGAAGTCTTGGGCCTGAGGGGCTTGAGAAGAAGTCTTGGATTCATGGAATCTAACCAGGGAAGTCTTAGACCGAGGGTCTGAGAAGAAGTTTTGAATCTGAGGGGCTTAAGCAAGGAAGTCTTAGGGCTTGTGGAACCCAAGCAGAAGTCTTGGACCTAAGGGGTTTAAGTAGGAAGTCTCAGTCTGAGCAAAGAAAAGTCTTATGTTTAAGTGCATAAGCGATTGTAATCATGTTTTGGTTATAGTAAAAATATCTTGAGATGAAAGGGGACTGGACTACTCTCTTTTGGGAAGAACCAATATAAATATTTGTATGTTATTATATTTTATTTGCTTCTATTAACATTCCACTAAAATGTATAATCAGAATCTAAACACCAGTTAAGATTTTGAACTCTGATCAGAGGCAAAATTAAGAAATGGTAAACACAATTCAACCCCCTTTCTTGTGTATTTTTATCACCTTCAGTTGGTATCAGAGCATGATTTATGCATAAGACTTACCAGTGGTGCAAATAATGATTCAATGAGAAAAATATGTCTTCTAAAGACTTTCCTTCAAGAAGGAGTTAAGTTCCACATGAAAAATATTAGATTGTTAATCCTACCATATTCAAAAGGTGATTCTGCTGAATTTAAAGGATGGATTAAGAAAAATATATTTTTAACTCATTGGTCTTAATAAAGGGTTTTGATGAAGGTCAATAGAATACTCTTGAGAAAGGTATTACTATAGAAGTTGATGGTGTATGGATGATCAAAGTCTGAAAGTCTCTCACACCAGCTCAGAAGAAGTTTATTGAAAATATCTTTAGAGTTAGATGTATTTTGGTAGGTGCTCTATCTCATTATAAGTATATCAACATCATTGATATGTATAATGCTTAAGATTATCTTTTGAATCCTTGTGTTCTTATTTGAAGGAAATCAGGTTTAAGCTTATAAAGTTACACTTCATCTAATTTTTCAAGAAAATTCTAAGAAGTTTGCCTACTGATATTAAACCATAAAGTCACATCTACTCAGGAAGTCAAACGTTTGAGTATACTATGTATTGAAAGGTTTGATAGCATTCTTCGAAGAAAAGAAATGGAATTAGATGATGAAAAACTGTTAAACAAATCATCCTTCCTCAATCCTATTGAAGAAGCTTCCTTTGGAATGTTTGATGATGAGGAATTGACCTTCCCTATCAAAGGACTCTTTCAATTGGTTGAATGGAATGTGATATTTGTTGATAGAAGAGTAACTTCAAAAGCTTCTAAAATATACTTATTTCAACTGATTTCCCAAATCTTAAGAATAAGTAGTTACACTACCAAATAAACCTAAAAAGAAAAATGTCAGATATCTTTAAGGTCTATTCTAATGAAGTTGACATAATTGTGGATTCAGAATCTGATGAAGAATGTAATTAAATATTGACAGTCATTACTTCTTCTGAAGAACCAATCTGAATCCATAATAAAAATCAATTATTGAAGAGGAAGAGATAATTCCAATATATCTTGCTTCAATATTGATAATAAGGAGTCTGCATCTAAAGATAATATCTTATGTGACTCCATTGCTCCTTTGAAAATTTAAGGCTATCATAGAATCTGTGTTAAAGGACAATTCTATGATAAACCTTTTATTTCTTATTCTGTTTGTGGTAATACTATGTCAATTTCATTGTCTTGGATTAAATCTTTTGAATTTGAAATTTGAAGGAAAGGTTGGAGGCAGAAGATCCCGAAGTTAATTGTGAAAGCTGCGAATCGACTAAGGTATGGGGAGTATCGTTGTTCATGATTTTCTATGTATGCCTTTAGATGTGTTTATGGTTGGTTTATGATTTAAGGTGTTTTCGGTTGGCTGTGGGAAAATAGGGAATTTGATGATAAGGCTTTGAGGTTAGGGGTAATGGTATGTAACACTGAATATTGATATGAGAAAGGGAAACCTTAGGCCTTCGTGGCCAAAACCTTGGATCGTTATATGTTTGACCCTATAGGAATAGGAATGTTCAAATGTGAGTAACTCTGATGCACTCAGAGTAATTGCAGGAAAATAGTGATTTAGGCAGGGCAAATGTTGCCAGATTGGCCTAATAAACCATAGATTTTATGCCGTTATCGCCGTATGACCGTAGGGATGTTTTGGGGGCATTGGGTAAGTGAATCGTATGAGTATTTGGACAAGAATCAGTTCTGGTCATAACAGGTTTTTGCTGTCATCGCTCTGTTCGCCTAGCGAGCAAGCCAGCAAAGACTCGCCACAGACTCGCCTAGCGAGCAAGCTAGTGAAGACTCGCTACCGACTCGCCTAGCGAGCAAGCCAGCAAATGTAGCAGAGTTCGCGAAATTTGATCATTGTGCAGCGATGCCTTGATGTTTGATTCTGTGACTTCTGTGATGGATTGACATGAGTATGACAGTGAGTTTTAGGGGATGTGTACATGATGGCATGATGATTTCTATGATGTATTATGATGATATTACCATGATTTTGATGAATTATGTGATAACATAAAATATGACGAATTATGTGATAATATGAGATATGATGATTTATGTGATGATGATGAATATGATGAATGATGATGCACTTATGCTATATTGTGAGGATTATTATTGTGACGTGTGAATCATGCATTCATGTGCATCTGGACTTCGGTTCAGGACCACGATTACTTTGGTTTCAATCCCACTGTGTGGATGTGGAGTATTTTGATGTGCTCCGGTTCTCTAGTAGAATCGATCCTATTGATGGGGACTTACGGAGGGTTGATGGCCCAGTGTCCATCGCGCTGTGATGATTGGTACCACATGCATTGAGTTTTGTTGCATTGTATTTATGAGTCTTTTGTATAAATTATGACGTTGTGGCCTTTGAGGCATATTTGAGGATATGAATGTGTTGAATATGATTATGATGCCGTTTATGCATTAATTGTTATACATTGGTTATTATGAATTGTTTTAATCACCCTGCCTGTTTGAACGTTACCTCTACGTGGGTAACATGCAGATGATCCAGTTTAGCCGTGGACGCCGGCGAGGAGTTAGTTTTGAAGTTTTTGAGTCTTTTGGTCAACCTAGAGGGTCTTGCTATGATATGTAACATCGGGTTGGGTTCCTTGAGTTGATTTTATACTGTTGACGTTATTTTTGATTAATTTCCCTTTTTGAGGAAAACTTTGATTTATGTTTTGAGTTCCGCTGTTCATGATGTTTTGATGTACTTTGGAAAAAACCCGTAGTTACGGAGTATGGACCTATTTTGATGACTTTGAGAAATGTACACCCTTTTAGTGGCTTTTTAATGAGATTTATTTATTCACTCTGATTTCTGTGTTATTTTGCCTTGATATTTTTGGGGTAGAAAAAGGGTGTTACATTAGACATATCAATTATGTTGATATACTCAGAATGAGATAGAGCACCTACCAGAATGCATCTAACTCCAAGAAGATTTCCATAAAGTTTCTTCTGAGCTGGTGTGAGGGATTTTCTATCTTTGATCATCCATACACCATCAACTTATATAGTAATACCTTTCTCAAGGGTATTTTATAAACCTTCATCAAGACCAATGATTTAAAAATAAATTTCTTTTCCATCATTTAAATTTAGTGGAGTCACCCCTGAATATGAAAGGATTAGCAATATGATATTTTTCATATGATACTTGATTCCTTCTTGAAAGAAAGTCTTTAACAAACATATTTTTATCATTGGATATTTATTTGCACCATTGTTAAGTGTTATACATAGACCATACTCTGATGCCAACTAAAGGTGAGAAAAATACACAAGAAGGGGGGTTGAATTTTATTCTCTGAAATTGATGCTTCTGAGCAGAGTTCATATTCTAAACAAAAGTTCATAATCTGATTAACTAGGTGCAACAGAATAATCATAAGAAGCAAATAAATCACAATAGAACACACAAATATTTATCTTTGTTCCTCTCCAACTGAAATCAGTCTAGTCCCCTTGCAACATAAGAGATTTCCGCTATAATCAAAACATGATTACAACTGCTTATACACTTAAGTATAAGATTTTTCTGCTCAGACCCTCAACCTAATACTTCCTACCTTAACCATTTAGGTTCAAGACTTCTTTACTCAAGCCCTTCAGGATTAATACTTCTGCTCATACCCTCGGTCTAAGATTTCCCTGCTTAGCTTCCACGAATCGAAGAATTATGCTCAAATCCCATGAATTCAAGACTTTTGTTAATACCCTTCAGGCACAAGACTTCCCTACTCAAATTCCACGAACCCAAGACTTTCTTGCTTAACCAACAACTTCTTAAGACTTCAATGCTCTAGAACATAATAGGAGACTTACTTGGCTCAAGCTTCACAATAATAGACTTTGATGCTCAAGCACATAACAAGATACTTTGTCTAAACTACTAAATAAATTGTTTAGCAGAATAGAGAACAAGGTATACTTCATACATAATCAGAGGTACATGGAAATAACCATAACAAATATCAAAACTTAAGATTTCTAAGATATTAAATGTTTAAGAAATCTTAAGGCTTTGTACAATTTACAGCATATAACAGAAATTTTGCATACTCGATTGTATTGCTATTATTGATCTTGTTATTCTTCCATTCTTATGTAAGCGAGGAACACTTTTATCCTTCTTGCTCTTCTTATTTTTTTTCCTTGTTTTTTGTTGAAAATCCATATTGAATCTTCAACTACTTATATAGAAGCTTCATAGGAATAGCCGTTGGAAGAGATAACTCGTACAAGTATCTTTGTTACTTTATAGTACAAGAGATATTGAAGATAGATACACCAAAAGATCTTGATCCATTGTGTAACTTGTTTAACCATTGTGTCTTTCGCGTGATCTTGTACTATAGATCCGTTGAGAGTAGATATTCATAAAGTATGTCAACTCTTGTTGAGCCTTGTGAAAATAGACTCTAGCTGATAGCAGATTTGACAATGTAACTTTTTTTCTGCAGTACAAGTAACTTTAGCTTTATCGTTGGTTCTGAATGATCACTAGAAGCTGATACATTCAATAAGCTTAGAGACAATATATTTCTCTTCTGATGCTGAGGTCTTCAACTTCAGAGTCTACGCAAACCTATATTATCAGTCTTCACTTAAAAAACGTTCTTCAAACTCTGAGCCACCAGAAGCCAATAACTTAGCTTCTCTTAAGTGCGTCCTTATATCAGATTATGAATATATTATTCTTTAAGTTTTAGAACCTGCACACTTAGAACACACATTATATGAAACCATTGTTCTTTCAATAATTTATTATCATCAAAATCCAAAAGATATATGTCATGAACAAATCTTGTTCTAACATTGTTTTTGTTCCACCTATGGCCATACTTGTCTCTCACATACCACTTAACTCATAACCTATGCAAAGTAGAGCCAAGTCGGGTTTCTATCAACCTAGACTTGAGCCAAGACTAATTCTTAATCACCCTGAATCTAAAAATGTTAAGTAGGCTCTTGCTGATATGTAGTGTAAGTCTTCAATGCAAGCTGAGTATGATGCATTGATCCGAATCAAAACTCGGTGTCTTGTTCCTCTACCCTCCCATAGGAAATCATTGGTTTCAAATATGTATTTAGGGTAAAGGAAAATTCTAATGGGACAATCAACATGTTCATGGTTAGATTGGCTGCAAAAGGTTTCCATCAAAGGCATGAATTTGATTTCACAGAAACCTTCTCTCTAATGTTCAAACCCATCACAATTAGGGTTAATTTTTCCATTGCCATCAGTTGTCACTAATTTATCCAATAAGTTGATGTTAACAATGCTTTCGTAAATGGGTTGCTTGATGAGAAAGCCTATATGGAACAACCTGAAATATTTGTTAGCTTCAACCCTTCCCTTGTGTTCAAGTTACACAAAGCTCTCTATAACCTCACTACTACAAATAAAACATCTAACATCGTCTGCAAAATGAATTTAACCTCGACTACACAGGTGAGCTAGCGAAAGGCACATGAAAGGAAATCACTTGTCACCTTGGTGTTTCTAAAACCGAGGTTAGAAATTAAAAGGTCGTGAGTTGGATCCCCATCAACTGCATATTTTTTATTTTCTAAATTTTGTTGCGCACGCCATATACTTCTCGGTTGTATTTAAAGACCGAGGTAATAAGGTATTCATTTACCTCAATTTTAAGTAATAATAGAGGGATACAATCTCATTTTTTGCCTGTATCATTTTCACTGCTTGTATCATTTTCACTAGTCTTTATAATTTTTCATGTATCATTTTCACTGCCCTATATCATATCATTATAAATTTATTAACCAATAAATACCAAATTTATATTTTTTATAAATCTTAGTTTCATTTTCCTGTATCAATTTTTACATAGAAACTACAAAATATGCGACAAAATTGAAATCATATCAGTTAAACCAAGGTTATAAATTTACATTATTATGATCATTAATACATAATACACACATTTACGTCTTTGCACAAAACCAATTAAGGAAATTTACACATTTACAAACAAGAAAAAAATATTTTTTTAGAGAATCATAACAAGATAAAAAGACTCTGGCCCAATGTGATCAGACGTCATTCATATCTTTTTCTTAGTATGGTGTTTTGTTGTTAAACTCATAATTAGAACAAAAATTAAATTATAATAAGCTAACAATAAGAACATGAACTTAAGAAGATATGGATTAAGTTAATACCTTATGCTTCATCCATCCATTTGTAATGTCTGTGGAGACAATGTAGAGCATATACCTCATAACATAGTATCCACACGAACAACTGTCAAGTTGTTTTAGTCACTAAAAATAATTTTCATATATTTATATTACACTAATACACACAAAGAATATAATGTCAAAAAGCACAAGTAATATACTTACTTTTGGTAAAATATAGATTAATTTTTTTACCAAATTTATTATGTTTGAGTGCATTATACTCCTCCATCGCTCTACACATGTCAGTTAAAACTAAACGTGAATAAAAACTATTCAACTCTAAAATTAAAAATAATACCACTTACCCATTTAAAGTGTTAACCACTTCTTTTGGAAGTTCAGAGTGCAATGAGTAAAAACACAAATATAATATTTTTCTTGGGACATATAACAATTAGTTGCCAATTCGAACTGCATAAACATTCAGAATAATTAATATGTATAAAACTGATTTATGAATGAAAATAAAAATTAATATATACTTACTTGTGGTAAAACGGGGTCAAATAACAACCTTTGATGTTCCCTTTCAACTTATATTTTAAGTAAAGAAGGATATTATTTCCTGTCAAACTGCAAGTAAGACTAATGTGCGTCGGGTCTAAGATGCAATACTTGTTTTGAAGTTTCCTTTCAACATATTATCATGGATGTACCTGCAAGAGCAAATCTTTATGTTATAGTAGAAGAACATATGAATATAAATAGAGATCAACATAAAACTATACTTATGAGGACCATATTTGTAATACGAAATTATCTTGGTGTACATTTCCCAACAAAAATTCATGGACGAAAATCCTAGAAAGTATGAATATATGAGTTGGATCATGACTTAATGTAATACCCATGCATGGGTCTAGAATACCATCAATGATCAACTTTAATATCTCAATGTTATCTATTTTTAATGGTGTGGGTTCAATACTGCCCTGGTTGGCAGAAAAACTTTCTTTCGTGCTTGTACCACCCGTAACTTTCTGAACTTCATTCTCTCAAATTTCCATCTGATTTGAATTTGTGTAGCTTAGACCCGACGAATTTAATTTTTGCATCATAAAAATAACACAAATTCAATCCAAAATTAAAATATGCATACAATAATAAAAACAACATACAACTTATACCTCAAGCACATCGCAGGTACACTTCTCAGACACTTTCTCCTCAATCACCCTCTCTCACTCCTCCTGCTCCTTCTGGACACTCTTCACATAGTCTGCAACAACCACTCCCTTTCCTCCTCCAACTTCCTATCATGCTCATCCTTACTCCTCTTCCTCTCCTCCTCCTTCTGGACACTCTCCCACATGATATACACATATAAATTTTATTAGTATTAAACAAAAAATAAATGATCAAATATACTTGCAAACAAACCATAAAATACCTGAACATCTTGCCATATGGCGTCTTTCAAGTCCTCTTCAACATCATGCCAACTATCTATCAAAATGCTCACTTTACTTCTACCTTGTAATGCAATGTAACCCATAAAATCGTTAGTGTATTCACCATAAGCTTTGATGGTTGCAGCATCAACTGTAACTGGGCAGCGAACACTGGTTTCGTGGGCTTTTTTCACCTTGGTATACATCGTGACACCTCTAGTCTTTCTTCTACGATTTATACTAACAGATGTTGCAGATGTTATATGAGAGGTGCTAGTCGAATCGGCCATGACTATAGTGAGATATTGGATCGAACTCTAGTATGGTCGAAGGGTAGCTTCTGGTTCGACAGGAATTAAGCATGACGTCGAAGTATGTTCGCATGCTACTGTTGGAGTAATGTGTGTTGTAGTCGAAGTTTGTTCTAACATGTATTAGTCAATATTGCTAGGGTTGTTAGCATGTTGAATTGGGCCTTTCTTGTAACCTCAGTTATTTAAGTTAGCTTGTACCCTAAGTTAGCTTGTAATGGGTAATTGTTAAAAAGCTCATTAGGTTAGTGCGCTATTTTTTTTATACATAGGATGCTAGTTTCCCAATCTTGGTATAAGGAAAAATAGGAAGATAAAATCCTAATTTCAAGTGAGAGAGGTTATTTTGTTATTCATATATACTTGTAATCTTGTTTTAAAAGAAAGGAAAGAATAACAATTTATAACTAATCTTTGTTGTTCCTTGTTGTTTTACCTTGTCTTCTTTGTTAACCCTAACCCTTGTGTGTTTCTTGATCATTAAGAAACCATTCATACTTTGTTTCAAGGTATCCAATTCATAATAAATTGGTGCGGTGAGCATGGAGAAGATGCCTTCAACAAAGTATGAGACTGAAAAGTTCACCGGAGTGAACGACTTCGGTCTGTGGCGCTTGAAGATGAAAGCCCTACTGGTTCAGCAGAGTTGTTTGGAAGCGTTGAAGGGTGAGGCAGCCATGGACGATGCGTTAACGAAAAAAGAAAAGACCGGCATGATCGAGAAAACCCACAATGCAATATTATTGAGCCTTGGTGATAAGGTTCTTCGACAGGTATCAAAGGAGACTACAACATTGGGATTATGGGTGAAACTTGAAAGTTTGTACATGACCAAATCTCTGGTGCATCAACTCTACCTGAAGCAAGCTTTGTATTCATTCAAGATGAGTGAAGATAAAGTGTTGGCTGAGAAGTTGGATATGTTCAACAAGCTAATTCTTGATCTTGAAAATATTGATGTGAAGATCAATGATGAAGATCAAGCACTGTTGTTGTTGTGTGCTTTGCCTAGAACACATTCTTACTTTAAAGAAACTCTCTTGTATGGAAGGGAGTCCCTGAACTTTGAAGAAGTTCTATCAGCCTTGTATTCTAAGGACTTGAACAAACAAAAGTTAAAAGTCAACAGAAATCTTATAGTGGCAAAATATCTGATATTCAATGTTATCTGTAACACCCTTTTCTACCCCATAAATATAATGGCAAAATCAATCATATTTATCAAAGTAAAATATTGAACGCAATAAAATCATCTTAAAAGGGCGCACATTTCTCAATAATTCAAACAAAAGTCAATTACTCAAAAATTTCTCAAAAGGCAGCGAAACTCAAAAAGGCAAAATCCAAAGTTTTCCTTGCGCCTCAAGGCAATCAACATAACAAAAGCTCAATAAAATATAGGTTGACTCAAAGACCCCAATCCGATGTTACACTATCAGAGCAAGACCCTCTAAGTCAACCACAATGGCCAATGACCCAAAAACTTCAAAAGTCCTCGATGGCATCCACGGCTAAACCTGGTCATCTGCATGTTACCCACGTGGAGGCAACATTCAAACAAGCAGGATGAGTAAAACGATTCATAATAATCAACATATGAATAAATATATAAAATGACATCATTTTCATATTCAACATCATCATAATCATCAAGGAACATCAAAGGCCACAACATTATAAATTACATCAAAATGTCACATAAATGCAAATGCAACAAGACTCATGCATGTGGTATCAATCAACAAAATTCGATGGGCATTGGGCCATCAACCTTCCATAGATCGACAACAGTAGGATCGATTCTACACAAGAACCAGAGCATAAAAAAATACCTCACATTCACACAATGGGACTGAAGCCACAAAAATCAAGGTCCTAAACCGAAGTCCGGATGCATATGAATGCATGATGCACACGACAATATCATACTCATAATAATCTCATCAGGTGCATCATCATTCATCAAAGTCATCATAATAATCATGTCATCATATAATCATCAAAACTCATGGAATCAACATCATAAATCATCACAATTACTCATAGAATTCATCATACAATCATGTATTAATCACATAGAAATCATGGTCATACTCATCGAGACACCACTGCACAAGATCAGAATTCGCGAAACTCTGCTACGTTCGCTAGCAAGTTTGTTGTGCGAGTCTGGGGCGAATGTTCGCCGTGCGAAGCATTCTTCATTGTGCGAACTCGCGATTACAACAAATCGCTGTTACGCACCAGCACCAAAACCAACCCAAAAACCTCTACGATTTCCTTCCCCAATGCCCTAAAAACATCCCTAAATCATTCCTAAAGTATTACGGTGATAAAGGCACAAAATCTACGACTTATTAGGCCAATCCTGTATCATATTTACGCCTCCAATTCCCATAAATTCTTACAACTACTCCACAGGCATTAAGGTTCCCACAATCATTTACCCTTTACGGTTAAAACCTCAACAAAACAGATTTTGGCCACAAAGGCCTAATTTCTTTTACTCTCGAATCAGCCTCAAACCTATCAGACCATCAGTTCAAATCTCTCAAACTCATTGAACTCACCATCAGAAAGGCAATAACAACTCAATATCCAAAATCCCTAAACCCTTAAATCAGCTTTACACACATTGAATCACATATTGAAAACAATGAAGGCAATACTCCCCATACCTTAATTGCCGACTCTAAGCCTTTCTCCTTGATTCTTGGAACCTTGCAAAGCTTTTGCCTCAATTCTTTTCCTCAGAGCTCTGACCTCTATTTCTTCTCTTTTCACGGTCTAACAAGAATGAATCTTAATTTCCTCAAAATTCCTTTTTGTTAAACCTAACATTGGGCCTTAAAATTGGGCTTTCCAACTTCACCCTCACTAACTCCTCCTCAAATGTCCACTTTTCCCGTAATCCACTTATATTTATTTAAATTAATAATAATACAAATATATTCATATTATATACTATTATTTAAATAAATAACTCAAAATCCATAATTCCCAATATTCACACCAACCACCGAAAATCACCAAAAATACGAATATTCATATTTAAATAAATAAAATAAATATTCCAAGAATTTGGGGGTGTTACAACTCTCCCCCACTTAAAAGAATTTTCTCCCTCGAAAATTACCTCAAGGAAACAGAGTCGGATAAGACTCCCTCATTTGATCCTCACGCTCCCAAGTCATACTTCCTCCAGCTGGTCCTCCCCAAACTTCCTTTACCAAGGAAATCTCTTTACCTCGCAGTTGCTTCACTTCTCGTTCATCAGTCCGAACTGACAATGCCTCAATAGTCAAATTATCTCTCACTTGTACATCATCCATATGAATCACATGTGACGGATCTGGAATGTACTTCCTCAACTGAGACACATGAAACACATCATGCAAATTCGCAAGCGACGGCGGTAAAGCAATCTGATATGCTACTTCTCCCACCCTCTGCGAAATCTGATACAGACCAACAAAATGCGGTGTGAGCTTTCTGGACTTCAAAGCTCGGCCAACACCAGTTACCGGCGCAACTCTCAAAAACACGTGATCTCCCTCTTGAAACTTAAGTGTTTTCCTTCTCTTATCATGGTAACTCTTCTGACGATTCTGTGACGCCTTCATATTTTATTGGATCATCTTGATCTTTTCAGTCGTCTCTTCCACAATCTCAGGTCCGAGTACAACACTCTCGCCTGACTCGTACCAACACAAAGGAGTCCTACATCTCCTACCATATAATGCCCCATACGGTATCATTCCGATACTAGAATGATAACTGTTGTTGTAGGTAAACTCAATCAACGACAATTATCAATTTAAAAAAAATTATATTTCTCTATTTTCTTTTTTACATACTAATAAAAAAACGTTTATTTTCACTTGTTTATTAACCTTTTTTTTTGAAACTAAAACACATTATATAATATTTTACTCCATATCAATTATAAATTAAAATGTTTTATTCAAAAAAATTTAATCATATTTATCAACTTTAAAATCATAATAAAAAAATAAAGTCCTATTCTAATGCTTTAAACAAAAATATCAAATAATACTTTTAAACTTAACTTATAACTTTTAAATATATAAACCAATACTTTAAATTCTTTTAAAATATAACTGCTAATTATAATTGCAATCTGATTTTATTCTCCCTTTTCATCCCCTTTCATTTAGTCACATATTTGCTGATGTAGATGTTTTACAACATGTATAATACAAATTAAACATCCACATAAGTCACATGCGCACTAAACGTTATAATAAAATTTTGCTTGAAGAAATATTATTTGTCATTTGATGTTATATACAATATTCCATATTCCATAAACACTCAATAGGTATTCTTCAAAAAAAAAATGTTAAATATATATCTTTTGGCTTCTCATTGAATTAAAGTGTCACCAATTTATTTGATAAATAAAAGTATTACATATTGTTATTTAAGTATTGATGTCAATCAATTAATAAAATAGCAATGCAAAAATTGTCGTTAAAATTAAACATAAATTTTTATGCTATAAAATTTTTTTTTCCTTGGCTTCTCGCTCTATCGTGTGTATGAATCTATATAAATAATTATTAAAAAGATGTATACAAATCAACCAAACATCCGATAAAAAATAATAATAAGTTAATAAAACACATAATTTTCCCACAATTTATGTTTACAACTAAATTTTATATGAAAGTATATAAATTAATGAAACAAAATACAACCATCAATATGTCTCACTCCCTATTGGTTACTACTACAATTGAAAAATATTTTAAATCTTAATACTATTATAAAGAAAAATTAATAACTTTAAAACTAATTAATACTTACATTATTAATATAACATTTATTTAATTGATTTTTTTTTAATATTGATAGTTGATTTATGAAATATCAATAAGAATATGATAGTAAATTTTCTTACATGATAATTTATTACATTTAACTAATCTTGTAAAATTAATTAAATTTTTTATTTATAAAAATGAGTGGAGAGAGTACCTCATAAATAATCATATTATTTATCCTTAAAAAATAAAAATAAAAAGTGGTAAATTGATCATTAAAATGCAGAAAATATAATAAAATAAATTTTAAATTTTTGTTTTAAAAATAATTTTAAAAAAAAATCTTTTTTTTCACAAAAGAACCATAAAAAACCAAATCAACTCTATTAAAAAAAGAAAATCAACAATAAGTTGACTTCTAATAACCTCTAATAATAATGATAAAACTTGTGGTTTAAAGTTGTATGATGTTGAAAAGCCAAAGGTAGTCAAAACTATTAAAAAAATAAACACAACATGAAATAATATAAAAAATTAGAAATTCTGACTTACTTATTGTTCTGGACTGCGCCGACGCTTAACCTACCATCGGGCATACCCAAACCTCACTGAGGTTGGGTCCAATAGGACCACGCTGACGGGCAGAAGACCCGTCAGACACAACCTTCCCCCCGTCGGGCATAAGCCAACAGCTGTCGAGCAGGACCGTCGGAGCCGACCAACTAGTCTCTTTCTTCTCCGTCGTCGGGCAGAGTCCAGCCTGCTCGGGGAGCTCCTTGGATCTCCCCTCACGTTCTCTATGTGTCCCTCACGCAGGGACACGTCATAAAGTAACTATCCACATCCTGGAGATTCGGTCTTCCTCCTCCCGGATAGTGCGAAACAGTTACCCTAGGGCGAAGACCACGTGCTGGTCTTCACGACGCCACGTCAGCCCTAACAGTTACTAACATTGGCCCTGGAAGCCCAGCCCAGTGCTAGGTAACTGTTGGCCCTGTTCTGGGGACTCACTATAAATACCCTCTTCACTAGAGGGTCAGGTAACGTAACTTTCTTACTCTCTCTCTGTACTTGCTCACACTCTGCTTGTCACTTACTTTGGCATCGAAGTGTGTTTCAGGTACACCCATTCCTCTTCCATACCTTCGGTGAACAGCTAGCAGATCAACGATGCATGGCAGGTCACTGATTCCTTTCTGATCAGGTAAGATCAGTGACGCCGTCAGTGAGAAACTATGCTCCCTCGTTCCTCCGAGCAGAGAACCAAAGCTTCCTCCATTCAAATTTCAAGATCATGACTAGCCCACATCACGATGACACTATCCACAACTCCGCCATCGCCCCGGTCACCAACGGCGATAATCAGCCGGGGACATCTCAACCCCGCGAGACCGACGTCAGGGACGGCCAAGCTACCTCCCCTTCATCTGAGGACACAGCACACCATGTCGTTCCTTGGGCGAGAAGCCTGACAGTATTCCAGCCTGTTCCCACACCGGCTGGAGCGAACCCGACGATGGTTGCCCTCTTCGCAGCCATCAACCAGACGAACATGATGTTGTTCCAACAGAATGAGCGCATCGGCACACTGGAATACGACACCTCGTCCCGCTCCCCTTCGCGGGGAAATCAGCGCGGGAACTCTCTGAGCCCATCTCCCCAACCACGGGGGTGCCGACCACAACTGAAGAGGCCCCAACCTGCGGCCTCCAAGAAACGAGCAAGGTCACCACCCGGGAAGGAGAGGCGTTCCCCGGTGCCAAGGGCGAACAGGCCTGAAGCCCCGGTCAGAAGACCGAGGGTGCGTAACCCGCCTCCTCGACACGAACCGTCGCCTCTGCAATCCCCAGTTCGCAGCGACGAGGATGACTATAGGACCCCTCTGTCGCAGGAAATGATGGTGACCCCCATCCCCCACGGGATGGAAAAGTCACCCGTGCTCTCGACGTACGATGGTACCTGGACCCAGACGACCATCTGGAGGATATCAAGGCGATGCTCGACTACAGGAACGTCCGGGGAGCCATCAAGTGCAAGCTCTTTCCAACAACACTGAGGAAAAGTGCCATGGCATGGTACAAAAGCCTAGAGCTTGAGTCCGTCACATCTTGGAGTGTCCTGAAGGATCTATTTTCACGATATTTCACGACATCAAGGCGGCATCCGAAGACGGAGGCCGCGCTGGGCACAATAATCCAGGCCCCAGACGAGCCTTTCAGAAACTACATTGAGAGGTTCACGAGGGAGGTGGTCCAGGTAACGACTTCAAACGATATGAAGCACTACCTTATGGAGCAAGGCCTCCGTCGAGGCTCCAAGTTCTATGAGTCCGTGGCCATCCACTGGCCAAACACCCTCCAAGACTTTCTCGAGAGAGCCTGCCATTACATCCGATTCAAGGAGACAGAGGCCGCCAACGCCGCCCGCGAAACCCGCAATCGGGAAACCCCCGGTGGGTCCCGAGAGGAATGAGCGTCAGCCCCCCGGGAGCAGAGGGGCCCCGCTGGCCGCTTCACCCAATACACCGCCCTAGTCGCTTCCCGCGAGCGCATACTGGCCGAGTGCGCCAACTCGGAGTTCGTCCGGGGAGGTGTCCGCTTCCCCAAACCGGCACCCCCCAAAGCCAACGTGGACGAGTCCAAGTACTGCCGCTTCCACTGGGGATACGGACACGTCACGGAGGACTACATCCACCCCAAGGACTCACGTGAGGGGAAGCTCGCAGCCAACTGGGAAGGCCCTTACCGTGTCCGAGACAAGACGGCACACGGGGCCTACTACCTCGAGAACTTACACGGGGACGAGATAACTCGACCATGGAACACTGAGAAGCTGAAGAAAAACTACAGTTAAACACTGCCCTCGAGGACACTCCTCGCGACCACAGGAGCACAATGTGGTACGACCGCATCTCCCCGGAACTAACGAAATAGCAAGCGTTTTCCCTTTGTGTGTGGGCAGAACGCTCTGCTCGACGACAACCACTTGACCTAGAGTCGCCGCCGCAGTACCAATACCGGCAGAACACTCAGCTCGCGATGGGACGTTCACGCCGCGGGGATAGGTCCACAACTATGGTCCATCTCCATAACCGACCAGGTAACCACACCGGTCAACCGGCAGTTCCCTACACTACCGGGCACCACAAATGTCGAGCTACCAATCCCAACAACATAGTAACATACAAACAAGCATATAAAGAAAACAAGCATATAAAGTATGCATACATGAATAAATAACCGAGCATACATAAAAATTTAGAAGAAAACACGAATTCCATAAAAACGGGCACAAATCCAACAGTCAAAAGATGACAAAAAAGGGGCACGCAGGCCGCGATCCCTAATCTAGGTGGTCCTCCTCATCTCGGACGGGGTGGTCCTCTTCCCCATCCTCCGAGCCTCCGGGTTCAACAACACGACCGTCTGGATCTGATGGAAAGGACCAACCCCGTCGGTCACCAAGTCGAAGCCCGAGTTGACAAGCCGAAGCTGGTCGATAGCACTCTTGAAGCCCACCTCGACGGCCCCAAAGCAGTCCTCCTCCAGCTGACGGATCTTATCCACAAGCTCCCGCCGAGACACCATCAACTGCTCCTCTTCATATTATCCCCCTCGACTGTGGGGTTCCCCCGTGTCGTGGGTTCTCCTGGTCGACACAGCCACAATCGGCCCAATAGAGCAACGCGTCCGACGCCCTTCGCTGCTTAAGTCATAGCTCGCTCGACCGTGAACAACGACTTGGGGGGCTACTGTTCTGGATTGGGCTGATGCTTAACCCACCATCGGGCAGGCACAAACCCCACTGGGGTTGGGCCCAATAGGAGCACGCTAACAGGCAGAAGACACGTCGGGCACAACCTTCCCCCCCGTCGGGCATAGGCCAACAGCTGTCGGGCAAGACCATCCCAGTCGACCAGCCAGCCTCTTTCTTCCCCAACGTTCTCTACGTGTCCCCCACGCAGGGACACGTCATAAAGTAACTACCCACATCCAGAAGATTTGGTCTTCCTCCTCCCGGATAGTGCAGAACAGTTACCCTAGGGCGAAGACGACGTGCTGGTCTTCACGACGCCACGTCATCCCTAGCAGTTACTAACATTAGGCCTGGCAACCCAGCCCAGTTCTAGGTAACCGTTGGCCCTACGTTGGGGGCTCACTATAAATACCCTCTTCACTAGAGGGTCAGGTAACTTAACTCTCTTACTCTCTCTCTGTACTTGCTCCCACTCTGCACGTCACTTACTTTGACATCAGAGTATATTTCAGGTACATCCCCCTCGTCTTCCATACCTTCGGTGAACAGCTAGCAGATCAATGACGCGTGGCAGGTCACTGATTTCTTTCTGATCAGGTAAGATCACTTATTATTCAACAATTAAAAATGAAGAACTAAAAGAGAAAAAAAATTTACCTTATCTTCTAAGTCAGTTACTGTTTATAATTTTATCTATGAGACCTATCTCTGTGGGATCAAACCTGTAGAGGAAGCATTTTGTACTAGAACATAAATGAAAAATAGATGGAAGGTTGAAGATGAGAAATGCGTTGAAGGTTCTGTTCCAATTGTTATCGCTTTCTAGTGAATATAGGTACATGAAAAAGGTTATAGTACTATAATGCTCAAGTGGTCACCCTTATATAGAAGAAACATTACACTATTTGGTTCCATGTTTGTAGAGGGCCACATTAGGGGGACCATATGTTTCAGTTCTTATTCAAGTTAACAAACAT
>CAWUDS030003549.1:0-45117 GCA_963859935.3 Lathyrus sativus
TCGGGATCGAGTTTGTGTTCCGAACATGGTTGAGCTTAAGAAGAGCATCCTTGAGGAAGGACATCGTAGCGGATTGAGTATTCATCCGGGTGCTACTAAGATGTATCAGGATTTGAGGAAAGTATTTTGGTGGCCTAGTATGAAGAAGGATATCGCGGAATTTGTATATTCTTGTTTGACTTGCCAGAAGTCAAAGATTGAGCATCAGAAGCCATCGGGTTTGATGAAGTCGTTGTTTATTCCTGAGTGGAAATGGGATAGTATCTCCATGGATTTTGTATCGGGTTTGTCGAGGACGCCGAGTAATTTTGAGGCTATTTGGGTTATCGTGGATAGGTTGACTAAATCTGCTCACTTTATTCCTATGCGTATGGATTACCCTTTGGAGAAGTTGGCTAAGTTGTATATTGAGAGGATTGTGTGTCTGCATGGTATTCCGTTAAGTATTGTTTCGGATAGAGATCCGCGGTTTACTTCGAGATTTTGGGAGAGCCTGCAGAGTGTTTTGGGTACTAAGTTGCGTTTGAGTTCAGCGTATCATCCTCAGACTGATGGTCAGACGGAGAGGACGATTCAGTCGCTTGAAGATCTTTTGAGAGCTTGTGTATTGGAAAAAGGAGGAGCTTGGGATAGCTACTTGCCTTTGATTGAGTTTACCTACAACAACAATTTCCATTCGAGTATTGGTATGGCACCATTTGAGGCGTTGTATGGTAGGCGGTGTAGGACACCATTGTGTTGGTTCGAGTCCGGAGAGAGTTCTGTTGTTGGACCCGAGTTAGTTCAACAGACTACTGATAAGATTAAGATGATTCAAGAGAAGATGAGAATTACTCAGAGTCGTCAGAAGAGTTATTATGACAAGAGGAGAAAGGCACTTGAATTTCAAGAGGGAGATCATGTGTTTCTTCAAGTCACTCCGATGACAGGTGTTGGTAGGGCACTGAAGTCGCGCAAGTTGTCGCCGCGTTTCATTGGTCCTTATCAGATTTTGCAGAGGATAGGAGAAGTGGCCTATCGTGTGGCTTTACCACCGTCGCTTGCTAATCTTCATGACGTATTCCATGTATCTCAGTTGAGGAAATACATTGCGGATCCGTCTCATGTAGTCCAAATAGATGATGTGCAGGTGAGAGATAATCTGACTGTTGAGACATCACCTATGCGGATTGAGGATCGGAAATTGAAACAGCTTCGAGGTAAAGAGATTGCTTTAGTGAAGGTCGCTTGGGGAGGACCGGCTGGTGGAAATGTTACGTGGGAGCTTGAGAGCCAGATGAAGGAGTCTTATCCAGAACTGTTTGAATCAGGTAACATTTTCGAGGATGAAAATTCCTAAGTGGGGGAGGGTTGTAACAGCCCAAATTTCATTAAATAATTAATTGTAGTAATTAATTGATTTAGTGGGATTTTATGTTAATATTGGAATTAATAGAGAATTGAGAAGGAAATTGGAAGGAAGGAAAATAAAGGAAATATAAGTGAGGAAGAAAAGAAAAGAAAGTTAGAAACATTTGGAAAGAAAGAAGAGAAAGAGGGAAGAAGAAGAGAAAGGGAGGAGAAGAAGAGGAAAGTGGAAAATCATCAAGAACCAACATCAAAGCTCCGATTAATCGAGGTAAGGGTGAGAAATGTTTCTATTTGATCATTGCATGATGTTATATATGTTGGGTTGGGGTTTTGGTGTAGTTTCCATCCTTTTTCATTTAGGGCAAAAGTTGGAATAATCGGTAGATTGATGATTTAATCGGTTGGAACTGAGCAATAATGCCGTAGAATAGTCGGGTAACATGTATTGATGCTATTTGTACTGATTTGGATGTTTGAGGTTTGGTTGATGATGGATTGATGAAGGAGAGGCAGAATAGGGTTCTGTTCTGCGCAGGTTCGCTGGCTTTCGCCAGGCGAACGAAGGCGAAGCTTCGCCAGGCGAAGCCTAGCGAATGCTGGCGAGTAATTATGATTAAGTCCCAGTGGACTTCACTGGCGAGTTCGCCAAGCGAAGTTGGATAGCGAAGGTTCGCCCAGCGAAGGTGCTGGCGAATGGTGGCGAATGAAGTCAGTAGCTACTGACTTGGGCTCGCTGGGAAGTCTCGCCAGGCGAAGCCTAGCGAGTGTTCGCTGAGAGAGTTCTCCAGGCGAAGGCCAGGCGAAGGTTCGCTGCGAGGGTTTGCCAGGCGAATGAAGGCGAATTTGACAACATTTCTCTTTTGCTGTGTTGCTCATGTGGTGATAGTTTGGTGGTTTCACATAGATTGATATTCTTATGATATGATGTAGATATGATCTATTGTGATGATGTGTGGGTGGGTAGCCTCCGGGCGTGAATCCTAGTTGATATGCGATGCGCATTAATTGTGATAATTAGAAATACATGGGAATACAATGATGAATGTATGTGTATTGTTTAATGAATTGTGAGTGCATATTTATATGCGATTGTTGTGGAAATGCATGGGAACATATATGGTATGTGTGCATTGTTGTTGAGTATGATGATGATGATGTGTGAAATGAATACTGATAAATGTTTGGTATATGTTGTATGTGCAATCATGATGAAATTCTCGAAGGGGTGAATTATTCGAATGCATGGGATTAAGACGCGGGAACGGTCTTAAGTGCATTTATTGTGATTGGTTGATTGTACATGCATCATTCAGTCAAGAGACAATGTTTGTTAGTTTCGTGGAAACTAGTGGCTTGTCCCAAACCTAGAAGGGTGGGTTTGAAGCCTAGGGGACGGGCTTGGTTGTTATCGGTCTAGAAGGGTGGACCCGGTTTAAAGTAAAAACCGAAAAATGATAACGAGTTATCGGTCTAGAAGGGTGGACCCGGTTTAGAGTGAAAACCGAAAAAAGATAACGAGAGTCGGTACTGCATAGCATTGAGTTGCATTGGATATGTTGAGTCACATTGCATAATATTGTTGTTGTATAAATGTGCTTGTGCATGATTGTGAAATTAAGCATGAAGGGATGTGCTTGTGAATGTTCATAATGTTGATATATGTGAACACGATATAATTATGATTATGAGAATGAAGTGTGGTGAGAAATGTGAATATGTGTTATATGAATACCTATATATATATATAATCTTATGCTTTGATTATTATGGTTATATTTCTCACCCTTCTGCTGTTTTATAATGCTCTATGAGGCATTGCAGATTAGGATGCTGGAGTCCTTTTGTGAAGTTAGTCTTCATTCTTTTGAGTCGGCTGCTCTGATATGTAACACCGGGTAGTTAGACTAGTATAGTCATTCTTTTGTGATACATTGCGATGTATCAGCTGATGTGGTTTTGTAATCTAACTGATATGATGTATTAATCTGGATGACTTATGTGCATTCAAATTAATATTTTGGAACTGATTAAATGATGTTATCTTCCGCTTAAATTAAATGTTGAAATGTGATTTCTAAAACTACGAAAATGTTACATATTTTATGGAGCAAAATGTTAAAGAGTTTTGTTGGTGAAACTGTGACATTCTTCCTTTATACCTTATCCTAAAATTTTTACTCTGATGAATTTGTATGTGCTTAATTGTTTTATATGCATTTATTTGGGGTATAGAAGGGGGTGTTACAAGTTTGATTATAAGTCAATTGAAATTTTGTTGCTCTGCGACCAAAATTTTATTTTCAGTTTTTATTTCTATTTTTATTATTATTATTTTGTTACTACTAATCTGTGTCTAACATTTTCATGCGAGGAGATCCCTCAGCTAATTTTTTTTTGACGCAGCAATTGAAAGGACTCTACACGAAAGACGTAGACAAGCTAGACTATTGGATTCAGAAGAAGAAAGGGTTTCTGTTCATTCAGATTCAAGTTCAGAATCAGAGAGAGACACCGAAGCTATGGCGGATCCTCCACCAGCGGAGAGACTTCTTGGAGACTATGGAGGGGCCAATGCTCAACCAAACTGGATGACCGTCATAAATCAACCGGTGAATATGGCACATTTTCAGCTACATCCTTCCACCATTCGCCAGTTGGAGAGCAAGCCTTTCTCTGGAAGAATCAACGAAGATGAAAACAAGCATCTACAGAGATTCCTAACGACTACCACATCTTTGAAGATAGAAGGCCATTCCGAAGAGGCCAAGAGACTTGTTATGTTTCCGTTCACACTAACTAATGATGCGGAAGAATGGTTATATTCACTTCCAGCTGGGAGTATCACCACATGGCGAGAGATGGAAACTGCATTCCTTAACGAGTATTTCCCTGCTTCAGTGTTTATTCGAAAAAGATACGACATTGTCAATTTCAAACAAAAAGAAGGGGAATCTCTAGGAGATTCATATAAGAGGTTTAAGAGGTGTCTGAAGGCATGTCCTACTCATAACATGTATGTCACCGAGCAGATGCAGAACTTTGTAAAATGGTTTACGACTCAAGACAAAAGAACTTATAGACACTGTTGCCGGTGGCTCAACTAATTTCTCAACAGCCACTGGTATCAAGAGGATCATAGAAGCAATTGCCTCCAATGAGCATTTTGAGTTGTATGATCGCACTGTGAATAAACCAGAGGGTAAGATTAATTTGAAGCTAGCGGATCAAGTTATAAACATGGAAGAGAAAATCAAAGCTGAAGTGGAAAGAAGGCTTAAGGGGATGAATATTGGAACTCAGACAGTGGCATAAGTTGAACCAGTTCAAGCGTTACCTTGTGAGATATGCAGTGGACCACACTTGACCATGCATAGTGTGGCAACTCAAGAGCAGGTTGAACAAATTAATATGTTGAGGCAGAACAATCCTTATGCCAACACATACAATCTAGGTTGGAAAAATCAGCAACAATATCAACAACCACCATACCAACCTCAATATCAACAGGCTCCTCAAAAAGCAGAATGGGAGATAGCTATTGAAAGAATGGCAGCTCAAAGTATACAATTCCAAGAAGAGACCCGGAATGTTCAAAGGAATAACACAGCTTCCATCAAAAATCTTGAGGCGCAAATGGGGCAGATAACCCAACACCTCTCAACACACACCCAAGGAACCCTCCAGAGTGCGACAGTACCGAATCCGAAAAATAAAGAGAGTATTAATGATGTCACAACAAGAAATCAGAAAATGATAGAAGAAGAGGAAACAAATGAGGATGAATGCATAGGGTAGAACTTGAGGTAAGAGAGAAAGTGAAACAACCAAAAGAAGTTGTACTATCTAATAAACCAACTGAGGAGAAAAAGAAAGAGGAGGTTAAACCGAAAATCAAACTACCATTTCCTCAAAGAGTTACAAATAAGGATGAGAAAGAGAAAGACTTTGGAAGGTTCAGTGCAATGTTCAACAAATTGGAAATTAACATGCTGTTCTTTGAAGCACTCGAGCAAATGCGTTTGTACAAGAAATTCATGAAAGAGGTTATAGGTCAAAAGAAATCAATGGGTGAAGAACCGAAAACCACACTGAGCAATGTAAGGAAATATCACAAGAAAAGAGAATCCCCATCAAGAAGAATGACCTTGGACCAGTTGTAATCCCTTGTACTATAAAAGATTGAACTTTTAAGAAAAACTTAATTGATTCAGGTGCTAGTGTGAGTCTCATGCTGTTATCGATTTTCAAAAAGTTGGATATTGGAAAAGTGAACGATACGAGAACAAGCTTGAAGTTTGCCGACCGCACAACTAAGATGGCATATGGGCTAGCAGAGGATGTACTGGTGACAATCGATAACTTCACTTTCTAGTTGATTTTCAAATCATGGATATACCAGAGGATGAAGAGACTTGGATCATACTTGGCAGACCGTTCTTGCTTACTAGTCGGTGCAACATTGATGTCCACACAGGTACGATCACTTTGAAATCTTTTGAGGAGGAAATCAAGTTAAAAGCTCTAGAGGTTAGAAAGAAAGGTAATGAGAAAGATGTTAAACCGTCATTTGGGAAGATCAACGCAACTAAGAAAGGAGAATGATCAAAACCATTTCAAGTTGCTCTCATCTCTGAACCTGAACAATATTCTGTTGCAAAGAAGTCAAGCAATAGAGTTTGAAGGCTAAAGTATCCCCCATAAGAACGGGGAGTCGAACGTCGAGTCAGACGACATTAAACGAAGCACTGCGTGGGAGGCAACCCACGAATTTTAAGAATTGATTTTTTTTCTTTTTGTGGTTATTGTTTTTGCAGGAATAAACGAGAGTTTGCAAGGGAAAACATGGAAGCAGCAAAGGGGTGATGCATTACCTGTCGATCCCTCTGTGAGGATTTCTGTGAGTGCACCTCTTCTTCTCGTGTTCTTAAACATTGAGACAATGTTTAGTTCAAGTTTGGGGAAGGTTTTACTGTTTTGAATTGTCAATTTAAATACCTTTTTATTGTTAAGTTCAGTAAAAATCACGTCGAATTCTCCCCTACGAAGACCGTAAAAAAATTTCTTGTGAATGGTATGTGTGTAAGGTAGTCAAGAAAGTAGTTATAGTTCAAGGGAAGAGGAGTTTGAACTAAGGAACTTGGAAAGTTTGTAAATTGAGGTATAATTTGAACACCCTAGGTTCCCCAGAGTAAGGAAACGAGTTCAGCTTGTAGATTTGTGCCATAGTACTTGGATTTGAGAAGTATTCCCCGATTAGTTCATAGTGATAGTCCGACATGATTGAAAGAATTTCATATATTGATTATGAGAATGACTTGTGGCACCAAAAAAAAAAGTTGAATAATGACGGTAAAGACAACCTGTCCTTCTAAGTTGGGTAACCCTCACCCGGTTATTTAGCCTAATGACGGTTGAATCTCTATAGTCATCCCAAAGTGGACTAATAAACACCTGTGAGCGAGAGAAAAAAAGAATAAAGGTGCCACGGAAAAAGTCTCGAGCAAAATTATACATGCCTTAATCTGATTATCTGAATGAAAGGGGTAGAAAATCGAAGAAAAGACTTAAGCCCAAAGCATAGTTGGAGAGGTGGCTGAAAGGGGGATTTTGGTCCGTAATTTTACCGCGGTATGTGTTTATGTAATGCCTTCGTTAACGGATGAGTACTGAGAGAGCTGGTTTGAACCGATCAGAACTAAGACTCACGTATGAGTATTGACGCGCCTTACACCCTGAGCCCTTCACTTGATGTGTTGTTTGATTTAAAAGTATTTATCCAAGCTTTTTGCTTGAGGTCAAGCAATGGTTTAAGTTTGAGGGAGTTTGATCAGTGGTTTTTACACATGATTTTATCGTTTGTTTCAGTTAATCAATTGTTATGTCATATCACATTTTTATTTATTTTTATTATATTTTACGTGTCGATTTAGTATTTTCATTGTTTCTAGGTTTGGGTAAACAATAAAGGAGAAGCAGAGCGAAAACTGGGGAAAATAGCAAGAATTCGGAAGAGTTTTGTTGTGGACCAGGAGCCTAACACGGGTGTCAGTGTCCTATGACACTTCCCGTGTCAGGGCCTGAAGAAAAAGATAGCCTACCCAAAAACCAGCAGCCTGACACGGGTGCCCGTGTCTTGTGACACTGCCCGTGTCAGGGCTAATGAAAGTAAAATCTTTAGCAGTCTGCACAGAAACAATCATAACTGGAGTTCCGAGAATCCGTTTGAGGCGTTCTAATAATCGTCAGAAAGCTAAGACAGAGAGTTACGACTTTCGTGTTGGAGTCGAAGTCAGATTTAGAGCAAATTCTTCCAGATTTTCGTTTGAACCTGTAACACTAGTTTTATTAAGTTTTGGTGTGCTATCTTGGAGGGCAGTTTAGGCATCTCGCATTGTAATTTGAATTTTGGTATATTAGACGCATCGTGAATTGAGAAAAGGGACTTTTTTTTACAGAGAATAATTTCATGAGAAAGATTGGAGCGATCAAGGATTTGGGAAACTGAAGGTCCTCATGAGCGGAAGCGATTGAAGATCAAGGCAACCAATTATCTTGTAATGTTTAGTCTTATTGTTGATTTTATCTTTATTATTATTATGAGTAGCTAACCCCCCAATGCTAGGGGGTGTCCCTGAATTGACTCTATAATAACCTCGTTTCCTTTGAATAATGGATTTCACTACTTTCTAATCATCGTTGTTATTGTATAATTTTCTTATGGCTTTTCTTATTTGACACATAAGGATCTGATTTACGGTTAACCATAGGTTTGGAAAAACGATTATCAACGCGTTTATACGATAATACTATAGTAGATATTGCCTAGGAATGTGGATACCCTATAGTAACTGTAATATTTTAGATAAATATTATTGTTTGATATTGTTCCTATACCGCCAAGGAATTGGGGCATAGGGGGAATACCAAAGGGTTTTCTACTGAAGAATTAGAGTCAACTAATCTTTAAAATCGGTAACGATTGAATTTAGCTATGATTTCTGAGAACTAAGGATTAAGGTCATTACAAGGCTTTTCATACACCCTACCCTAGCATGCTTCTCATAACTGTTTAAAATCTTTATTTTACTGCTGTTGCCTTCTTGCCTTTATAATTCTAAAGAAACAAACCAAAACCCCTATGATTTTTTGTTCAATTGCATTATTATAGAACTTGTGTTCATACGCAGTCCGCGAGATCGATATTTGGAGAATTTACCCATATTACTACATCGGTAAAAATAGTTCACTTGCTATTTTACCGGTCAAGTTTTTGGCGCCGTTGCTGGGGACTGCCAGTATATAAGTTTGATTATAAGTCAATTAAAATTTTGTTGCTCTGCGACCAAAATTTTATTTTCAGTTTTTATTTCTATTTTTATTATTATTATTTTGTTACTACTAATTTGCGTCTAACATTTTCATGCGAGGAAATCCCTCAGCTAATTTTTCTTTGGACGTAGAAATTGAAAGGACTCTACACAAAAGATGTAGACAAGCTAGACTATTGGATTCAGAAGAAGAAAGGTTTTTTGTTTATTCAGATTCAAGTTCAGAATCAGAGAGAGACACCGAAGCTATGGAGGATCCCCCACAAGCGGAGAGACTTCTTGGAGACTACGGAGGGGCCAATGTTCAACCAAACTGGATGACCATCATAAATCAACCGGTGAATGTGGCACACTTTCAGCTACATCCTTCCACCATTCGCCAGTTGGAGAGCAAGCCTTTCTCTGGAAGAATCAATGAAGATGCAAACAAGCATCTACAGAGATTCCTAACGACTACCACATCTTTGAAGATAGAAGGCCATTCCGAAGAGGCCAAGAGATTTGTTATGTTTCCGTTCACACTGGCTGATGATGCGGAAGAATGGTTCTATTCACTTCCAACTGGGAGTATCACCACATGGCGAGAGATGGAAACTGCATTCCTTAACGAGTATTTCCCTGCTTCCGTGTTTATTCGAAAAAGATACGACATTGTCAATTTTAAACAAAAAGAAGGGGAATCTCTAGGAGATGCATATAAGAGGTTTAAGAGGTGTCTGACGACATGTCCTACTCATAACATGGGTGCCACCGAGCAGATGCAGAACTTTGTGAATGGTTTACGACTCAAGACAAAACAGCTTATAGACACTGCTACCGGCGGCTCAACTAAATTCTCAACAGCCACTGGTATCAAGAGGATCATAGAAAGAAATTGTCGCCAATGAGCATTTTGAGTTGTATGATCACACTGTGAACCAACCAGAGGGTAAGATTGATTTGAAGCTAGCGGATCAAGTTGTGAACATGGAAGAGAAAATCAAAGCTGAAGTGGAAAGAAGACTTAAGGGGATGAATATTGGAACTCAGACAGTGGCACAAGTTGAACCAGTTCAAGCGTTACCTTGTGAGATATATAGTGGACCACACTTGACCATGCATTGTGTGGCAACTCAAGAGCAGGTTGAACAAATTAATATGTTGAGGCAGAACATTCCTTATGCCAACACATACAATCCAGGTTGGAAAAATCAGCAACAATATCAACAACCACCATACCAACCTCAATATCAACAGGCTCCTCAAAAAGCAGAATGGGAGATAGCTATTGAAAGAATGGCAGCTCAAAGTATGCAATTCCAAGAAGAGACCCGGAATGTTCAAAGGAATAACACAGCTTCCATCAAAAATCTTGAGGCGCAAATGGGGCAGATAGCCCAACCCCTCTCAACACACACCCAAGGAACCCTCCCGAGTGCGACAGTACCGAATCCGAAAAATCAAGAGAGTATTAATGTTGTCACAACAAGAAATCAGAAAATGATAGAAGAAGAGGAAATAAATGAGGATGAATGCATAGAGTTGGAACTTGAGGTAAGAGAGAAAGTGAAACAACCAGAAGAAGTTGTACTATCTGAAAAACCAACTGGGGAGAAAAAGAAAGAGGAGGTTAAATTGAAAATCAAACTATCATTTCCTCAGAGAGTTACAAAGAAGGGTGAGAAAGAGAAAGACTTTGGAAGGTTCAGTGCAATGTTCAACAAATTGGAAATCAACATGCCGTTCTTTGAAGCACTCGAGCAAATGCCTTTGTACAAGAAATTCATGAAAGAGGTTGTAGGTCAAAAGAAATCAATGGGTGAAGAACCGAAAACCACAACTGAGCAATGTAAGGGAATATGACAAGAAAAGAGAATCCCCATCAAGAAGAAGAACCCTGGACCAGTTGTAATCCCTAGTACTATAAAAGATCAAACTTTTAAGAAAGTCTTAATTGATTTAGGTGCTAGTGTGAGTCTCATGCCGTTATCGATTTTCAAAAAGTTGGATATTGGAAAAGTGAACGATACGGGAACAAGCTTGAAGTTTACCGACCACACAACTAAGATGGCATATGGGCTAGCAGAGGATGTACTGGTGACAATCGATAACTTCACTTTCCCAGTTGATTTTCAAATCATGGATATACCAGAGGATGAAGAGACTTCGATCATACTTGGCCGGCCGTTCTTGCTTACTAGTTGGTGCAACATTGATGTGGACACAGGTACGATCATGTTGAAATCTTTTGAGGAGGAAATCAATTTAAAAGCTCTAGAGGTTAGAAATAAAGGTAATGAGAAAGATATTAAACCGTCAGTTGGGAAGATCAACGCAACTAAGAAAGGAGAACGATCAAAACCATTTCAAGTTGCTCTCATCTCTGAACCTGACCAATATTCAGTTGCAAAGAAGTCAAGCAATAGAGTTTGGAGGCTAAAGTATCCCCCATAACAATGTGGAGTCGACCGTCGAGCCAGACGATGTTAAACAAAGTGTTGCGTGGGAGGCAACCCACGGATTTTAAGAATTGATGTTTTTCTTTTTGTGGTTATTGTTTTTGCAGGAATAAACGAGAGTTTGCAAGGGAAAACGTGGAAGCAGAAAAAGGGTGATGCATTACCTGTCGACCCCTCTGTGAGGATTTCTGTAAGTTCACCTCTTCTTCTCGTGTTCTTAAACATTGAGACAATGTTTAGTTCAAGTTTGGGGGAGGTTTTACTATTTTGAATTGTCAATTTAAATACCTTTTGATTTCCTTTTTATTGTTAAGTTTGGTAAAAATCACGTCGAATTCGCCCCTACGAAGACCGTAAATTTTTTTCTTGTGAATGATATGTGTGTAAGGTAGTCGAGAAAGTATTTAGAGTTCAAGGGAAGAGGATTTTGAACTAAGGAACTTGGAAAGTTTGGAAATTGAGGTATAATTTGAACACCCTAGGTTCCCCGGAGTAAGGAAACGAGTTCAACGTGTAGAGTTGTGCCATAGTACTTAGATTTGAGAAGTATTCCTCGATTAGTTCATAGTGATAGTCCAGCATGATTGAAAGAATTGCATATATTGATTATGAGAATGACTTGTGGCACCCAAAAAAAAGTTGAATAATGACGGTAAAGACAACCTGTCCTTCTAAGTTGGGTAACCCTCACCCGGTTATTTAGCCTAATGGCGGTTGAATCTCTATAGTCGTCCCAAAGTGGACTAATAAACGCCTCTGAGCGAGAAAAAAAAAGAATAAAGGTGCCACGGAAAAAGTCTCGAGCAAAATTATACATGCCTTAATCTGATTATCCGAATGAAAGGGGTAGAAAATACTTAAGCCCAAAGCATAGTTGAAGAGGTGGCCGAAAGGGGGATTTGGGTCCGTAATTTTACCGTGGTATATGTTTATGTAATGCCTTCATTAACGGATGAGTACCGAGAGAGCTGGTTTGATTTAAAAGTATTTATCCAAGCTTTTTGCATGAGGTCAAGCAATGATTTAAGTTTGGGGGAGTTTGATAAGTGGTTTTTACACGTGATTTTACTGTTTGTTTCAGTTAATCAATTGTTATGTCTTATCGCATTTTATTTGTTTTTATTACATTTTACGCGTCGATTTGGTATTTTCATTGTTTCTAGGTTCAGTTAAATAATAAAGGAGAAGCAGAGCGAAAATTGGGGAAAATGGCAAGAATTCGAAAGAGTTTTGTTGTGGACCAGAAGCCTGACACGGGTGCTCGTGTCCTGTGACACTGACTGTGTCAGGGCCCCTGAAGAAAAATATAGCCAACCCAAGAACCAGCAGACTGACACGGGTGCCCGTGTCCTGTTACACTGCCCGTGTTAGGGCTACTGAAAGTAAAATCTTTAGCAGTCTGCACGAAAACAATCATAACTGGAGTTCCGGGAATCCATTTGAGGCGTTCTAATAATCGCCAGAAAGCTAGGAGAGAGAGCTACGACTTTTGTGTTGGAGTCGAAATCAGATTCAGAGCAAATGTTTCCAGATTTTCGTTTGAACTTGCAGCATTAGTTTTATTAAGTTTTGGTGTGCTATCTCGGAGGGAAGTTTAGGCATCTCGCATTGTAATTTGAATTATGGTATATTAGACGCATCGTGAATTGAGAAAATGGACTTTTTTTTGACATAAAATAATTTCGCGAGAAAGATTGGAGCGATCAAGGATTTGGGAAACTGAAGGTCCTCATGAGCGGAATCGATTGAAGATCAAGGAAACCAATTATCTTGTAATGTTTAGTCTTATTTTGATTTTATCTTTATTATTATGAGTAGCTAAACCCCTAATGATAGGGGGTGTCCCTGAATTGACTCTGTAATAACCTTGTTTCCTTTGAATAATGGATTTCACAACTTTCTAATCATCGTTGTTATTGTATAATTTTCTTATGGCTTTTCTTATTTAACAAATAAGGATCTGATTTACGGTTAACCATAGGTTTGGAAAAACGATTGTTAACGCGTTTATACGATAATACTATAGTAGATATTGCCTAGGAATGGGGATACCCTATAGTAACCGTAATGTTTTAGATAAAAATTATTGCTTGGTATTGTTCCTATACCGCCAAGGAATTGGGGCATAGGGAGAACACCAAAGGGTTTTCTGCTGAGGAATTAGAGACAACTAATCTTTAAAACCGGTAACGATTGAATTGAGCAGTGATTTCTGAGAACTAAGGATTAAGGTCATTACAAGGCTTTTCATACACCCTACCCTAGCATGCTTCTCATAACTATTTAAACCTTTATTTTACTGCTGTTGCCTTCTGGCCTTTATAATTCTAAAGGAATAAACCAAAACCCCTATGATTTTTTGTTCAATTGCAGTATTATAGAACTTGTGTTCATAGGCAGTCCGCGAGATCGATATTCGGGGAATTTACCCCTATTACTACATCAGTAAAAATAGTACACTTGCTATTTTATCGGTCAGTATTCAGTGAAGATTCTCCTAAGTTTGAATGGTGATGGTAAGATGTTGAACATGTGAATGCAAGCAAGGTAAATTGTACCGCTTTATAGAATGTTATAATGATTTAAGAATTTTGTGCTTTGTGCAAATGTGTATTTTTATTTCATTTTACAATTTTGTTTGAATACTTGTTTCACTTAGGTCCAAAAGCCACAAATTATGAGAAACCTCCATTGTTTACTATATGCTAGGATGACTGATAACTTTATTTAATTCGTTTAATTCATACTTTATCTTTTGATTATTGTGATTTTGTGGAAGCATTAGAAATGATCAAGACATTTGTTTATATTGAGAATAACGTGTACCACTTTATAGAATGTTATAATGATTTAAGAAATTTGTGCTTTGTGCAAATCTATATTTTTGTTTCATTTTGCAACTTTATTTAAATGCTTGTTTCACTTAGGTCCAAAAACCACAAATTATGAGAAACCTCCATTGTTTATTATATGTTATGATGACTGATAACTTTGTTTAATTCGTTTGATTTATACTTTATTGTCGCGGTGAAATTTGGATACCAAACTATTGATTAGTTTGAATCTTTAATTCATTTTGCAACCGAACTTTGATTTGTCCAAAGGAAGGGATAAAGATCGAAATTCCCACAATGCAATGCAAATGCAAGGTTGATTGTTTTAGGTTCGGGGGTTGGTTAAACTTAGGGAAGGTACTAGCATCCTAAGTTTCTGTAGTACTCTACAGGAACCTCTTGTTTTATGTTTGTTTATTGCTAAGTGTTTATCTGCTTAATGGCTTAGAGACCCTAGGGGTTTATTTCTAAGTATACTCGATAAGGCATCGCACCTTGTGCCTACATATCCTTACGGGAGTGGAATCAGAGTATTTTGTAGTTCACCCTAAAGGGTTAGAGGAGCTCTCTGACTGTGGTCAAAGTTCCTACGGGTTTAGGGTAGTTGTTTTGATTGGGTTTAGGAGAAGAGATGAGTCTTCATTTTAAGGGAGAGATAACCACCACAAGTGTAAGGGAGATTGTAGGAAATGGTCTTTGCATCGTCTTAAGAAAAGGTCTTACATACTCGGATGGTCGCCAAGTATGCCTTTGTCGTTCTTAAGGCAAAGTCCCTACACGTTTGATTGTATTGTTGTGGGGGTGGAGATTATATCTCACTTAAGATGATTAACATCTTTTCTCTAATGTGTTTGAAAAGTTGTATTGTTTTTGATTGTGTTGTTTCTATGTCGTAGAATAAAGATAAGGTCCTTCCTATGGGGTAGGATCTATCCTAAACGATCAACTTGAAGAATCAAGGATCAATGGGAAGATGGTGCAAATGATGTGCAACTACACACAACGTTGAATTATGTGTAGATATGCAGGTGGAAGAAAAGAGCGTTGATATGCAAATGACGTTGATATGCAGGTGGAAGAAAAGAGCGTGATCAGAACTCCCATTCGTTACAGGCTGGATTACCAAGAAGTTTTCGTCTTCATATTCTAGATTGAGTACCAGTTCAATGCATACTGTGATGCATGTGGCGCACCGTTCCCGACGGCGAAGAAAAATGGTTCACGTCACATGGTTAACGTTGTTAAGTTCTGAGTGCTTTGTCTGATTCGTGAGCTGCTTCAATCAGGGGATCCGGGGCGTGTCGTAGGTAGGATCTGCAACTTGAAGCATTGATTGTATGAGGTTCAAAAATTCCTTGATGTATGGCTGAATGCTGAGGTGCAGTGTTTAAAAATCCAGGGTCATAAAGCTTGAGTCTTTTGTCATTCTTCCCTGTTTGATATCTTCTTGAAATCATGGGTTGTTGGTTGCTTGCAGGGTGCTTAAAGTGGAAC
Source organism: Lathyrus sativus (assembly GCA_963859935.3). NCBI lineage: Eukaryota > Viridiplantae > Streptophyta > Magnoliopsida > Fabales > Fabaceae > Lathyrus > Lathyrus sativus. The sequence goes on from CAWUDS030003549.1 coordinate 15,445, forward strand.
TATGGAGCAGGACTGGTGCAGAGATTCAAACATGCTGCCGTCTTCTAGTCTGCGAAGCTGCGTCTTTATGTTGTGAGGTTCAGTGCGGGGTTAACAGGGTTATCAAATCGTGGGTTGGAGACTCTTAGCCGTGAGTACAAACATTTGCCGTAAAAACGATCCACCTTTGTTCTTGCCATTAGGATTTCTCTTTTCACTTATTGTTTTTGAAATGATTTAATAAACTTCCTCTCGGTTTGTAAGATTTAGAAACTGATGCTTCTCGTGACAGCGTGGACCGACTTTCATGGGGAATCCAAAGATCTTCTCCGATTTATCAAGGACGTCGGCTGTTTCCTCTAAGTTGGGTCCAGCACAACTGAAGTAGTTCCCCATCCATTTGATTATGCTTAGGTCTCTAGTTAATTGTCGTAACTGATGTAGGTACAACATGTTGTTTTTTTTTCAGGTTGGTGGATCGAAACGGTGCTACAAACCAAGCCGGACATGTAATCAGACCAACAGGTCCCGAATTTCGGACTGGAGATTTAGCAGCAGATGACAAAGAGACCGGGTTGTCATGGTTGACTTGATGACTGGTGTGTTGTCCGCTTCCTTGAATTAGAGCTATGACTCGTCGTTAGTTACGTTGAGATTCCTCATGAACTTGGTTGCAACAATGCCGGCAGAAGCTCTAAAGATGTTATTAGAAAAACAAAAGCAATCAATTTGTAATATCGCAGCTTAGGACCCAATGTCAATTAACTCATTATTCTAGTGACATGCTGTTTGAAGCTTCGAACTGGTTGTATGGTCTTAGACTGTCAATTATACGGTGGCAACCATTAGGAGATTTTCTTTTCAAATAAATTGATATGGGAATGTAACATTTCAAACTACTTGCTGCTCTTTCAATTAATGAATTGCTTTACTCTTTCACTCTTCTGTGTATTATGGAGTTAATCATACGACTTGCATGGTCCTTGAATAAATGGGATCAATTGAATTTGTCCTTGGTCTAGCAGACTTGATATCACAATCTTGGATTCTTTCTTAAAAACACATCATAACTTCCAGGACTTTAATGTAAGAACTTGGATTGCCCTATGGCAACGACCGGGGCCCAAGACTATTCCAATGAACACTGAACCAATATTCATAGCCAACTAACTTGTACTCACAGTCCTGATTTCAAACCTTTCGTCGTGAATAAATTCAAGGAATTTGATGACAGTGTAGGCTTCCAACGATGCGTATGGATGACTTCATGTTTATCACCAGCTTGTGTTATTAATGAGAAGACTTTCATTTGGATCCACCGAGGCCCCCCTTGATTAGACGAGTAAAATAATAGTAACACCTTAATGAATCTTGAGATTTTGCGTTGGCGAATTAGAGGGTAGTTTTAGGATTTCGACGCGAAATTTGAATGTAATGCGGAATTCGTGTTGCTGTAACAGATTGATATGTTGTAACTTGTAATCACTGCATCTGCGCAAGTTGGTTAGTCGTAAAAAAAAACCCAAATATTAAATATTAAATCAAATAACAAAAGAAAAAGTGCAGAAAGAGGTGGGGTCTCGTGGTCAAAAATTAGGGTGCAACAGATGCCCCTATTTAAGTTGCTCCTATTCGGAGATATGGAGATTGAGATCTCCGTCTCGACGAGATAGGAGGGACTTAAATACAAACATTTGCGCAAATTTTTGGCCGTAAGAAGCCACCGAATGCAAATGATATGCAATGATATGAGAATGCAAGGCGGACAAATCTGTGAGAAAGAGGTCATGAACTGGACGCGACATGCTAGACAGAAAAGCAACAGATCCAACAAGGCGGGACCCTACGAGGACATGAACAATCACTTATGGGAAATCTCCAAACGTGTAACGGTAACTCATGCATCAAGGATGCGGTGATTTTGACGATCTGTGATTGAGAGATACTTTTATTACCGAGGTGGTGGTCCGTAGTAACTCAAAATGGATCTTTTTTATTTTATTTTATATTTTGTAACTCAGCTGAAACGGTAAAATGTATAACCTATCCTGGCATCATGGTACGGGGACCATGAGCTAGTCTCGGTCTTCGATGTCATTGTAGTTGTAGATGTTGTTGTAGTTGTTGAGCTTCCCCGAGCATCATGATATGGGAGTCATGCGCCGGTCTCAGTCTCTGATGTCAAACTTCCCCTTGCTCCATGGTATGGGAACCATGAGCTGGTCTCGGTTTCAGATGCCGAACTTCCCTTGCTCCATGGTATGGGAACCATGAGCTGGTCTCGGTTCCTACCCAAAATGATGGAAACTCGCGAGAGTGTCCTCAAAGAGGGGTTGTAAATTTGTAGACTGTAGATGTCACTATAGTTGTTGAGCTTCCCCGAACATCATGATATGGGAGTCATGCGCCGGTCTCGGTCTCCGATGTCGAACTTCCCCTTGCTCCATGGTATGGGAACCATGAGCTGGTCTCGGTTCCTACCCAAAATGATGGAAACTCGTGAGAGCGTCTTCAAAGAGGGGTTGTAAATTTGTAGACTGTAGATGTCACTGTAGTTGTTGAGCTTCCCCGAGCATCATGATATGGGAGTCATGCGCCGGTCTCGGTCTCCGATGTCGAACTTCCCCTTGCTCCATGGTATGGGAACCATGAGCTGGTCTCGGTTCCTACCCAAAATGATGGAAACTCGTGAGAGCGTCTTCAAAGAGGGGTTGTAAATTTGTAGATTGTAATGCGTGTTGTAAATTGTAATGTTGATGTAGATGTTCGGCTGTGAGCCATAGTGTCATTGTAGATTGTAAGTTGTAAATTGTAACACTGTAGAATTGTTGATGTAAATGTTGTTGATGTCATCTGTAATTGTAGAATTTTGTAGACGTGATCTTGTATTTGTAATTGTAGATGCAATTTGTATTGTATTGGCAATTTGTAGAATGTGCACCGGGGATCTTCAAAAGAGTTGTAAACCGGTTGATACGTGGAGTGTCCTCTTGTAAGGAGATATGTCATTGATTGTTCTCGTAATGAACTCTCTGAGGAAGATCATTTTTTGAGGTATCTTTGTTGTAATCGTAGGAACATGTAAAATTGTAGTAGCAGAAGTCCTCAAATGGGGAAGTATCTGTAATGTACTTTGTTTTGTCTTGAAATAATCCCCTGGGGATAGACAAATTGTCTTGAGGAAGTTGTTGTTTATCGTTTTGAGAATAGATCTGCCCAAAATGAGTTGCTCAAGTAAAGAGATCTTCTGTCATTTAGTTGTAAGTTGTTGAGTGGATCTTGTAATGTTGTTGAAGAAACGTCACGTCTTCAATGGTGATCCTCATAATGTCAAAGCGCAAAATAAATGCACTTTTGCCCCATGCTTAAAAGCTGGAAATATTCATAGTGTGATTGTCAAAGACCGAAGTTCAATTCGGGAAATAACCGAAGAGAAACTGTCAAGCAAGACTCAACCATAGAGGCATAAGCTCCAATGGGAATATACTGAAACAACTGTCTTCCACGAGGATCAAACTTCGTGGGGAAATAGAAATATTGAGTTTTTTTGCTTAGGGGCTGAAAACTCTATTTGGAAGGAGTAAGACACGCCCAAATACCCAAGGGTAAACACAATCGAAGAGATAGAGTAAAACAAACAAAGGATGCACAAATGCAAATGTTATGCTATCTACTTATATGATATGTGTATGCTTATGCTGACAGGACAGACGAAAGCAAAGACCGAAGACGGGATAAACGTCTTGAAACAAACATCCGACCAATCTTCAAAGATAGAAGTATCACTGAGGATAGATGGAGAACCAAATGTAGGATCCCAATCCTGCTTCAAAACTTCACAATTTCTCTTGAGAAAGAGTGATCAATCCACTTGGGGATGTGACATCTTGATAAGTTTGACGTGTTGTATGAAATTGTAGACGGAGGTACCCAAATCGAAGTTTCATAGGGGATAAAATAAATATCCTGGGTCTTGAACATGTTGGGGTTGAGCTTCCTGAGGATGAAATATACATCTTGCTCCAATCTTCAAATGCCCCAAGTTACATATTAAAAAAAACGCCATCTAGAGAGGATTTTACAGAAAACATGATGCCCAAATGCCCCACTGTTTTCAAACTCTTCTAGAGATTCGTCGAATCTCGACGTAACTGCCCCTGATTGGCGGTAAGTGAGTCCTTGAATTTCTTCCAGTCGAACCCAAGACTTGCACGGATGAAATTTTCTCGGGAAGAATGACTTGCCCCAAGTCAGTAAGGTCTTCAAATATCATCGTCAATGTCTGTATGTCGTCTTTCTAAGATGTCAAACGTATTTAGCACATTTGAAATATCCATTTTGAAATGGTTAATGCAACACGCGTTTGTCTTGAAGTTTTGAAAAGGAGTATCGCAATAACTTGTGATCGAAACCACTAGTTAGGATACAAATTGAATCATTATTTATAAAGCCGATTTAAATTTGAGCATAGCTCAAGGAGTCAGGAAACAATATCTCATCGAGTATGCTTTCGAATTAAACCTTACCTCCATTAGGACTTTGAAGTTGGTATATGGGTTTAATTTATGACTTGTAGAGTGGAGGTAGAAAAGGGTTAGTATATTTGTGCCCACCCAATTTTTGAAAGATGTTAGTTTTTTTTGATATTACCCTGCCCCAGGTTAAGAAAATGATGTTTGAAAGGGTTGGGGAGAAAGAGAACGGATCCTCAATCAAGGTTTAAAAGAAAGGGGTGACTATGTCGGCTTTCAGGAGGTTTACAATAATGCCTTACATCATCAGTAGGGTTTTCATTCGAAGCATACAACAAGAGATCATGTGTTTTACTTCATCATCCTCCTTCCAATTCTCTGTCAGAGCGAGAGATCGGGTAAAAGTCGGCATTATAAATAATTTTGAAAACTATTTGAGTGAAAACGAATGGATTTCTTCAAGACAAACAGTTATTGCATTACTTATTCAAAACAGAAAGTTCTTACATGCAAAATATGCTTTTAACCAAAGAAATAAACACACAAACAAACGAAAGAAATAGAAGGTTCTTCTGGAGAGTCTTTTCCAGGATCTTTATGTAGACGGGAAAGATATGCAGAAATGTCTGGTGCGCAGCTTTCAGTCACGGCGTTGGCGACCTTGAATCATGCCTGGGGAGGATGAAACTTGTCGAGATAGGGGGTTATCTCGTACGTAAGGGACGGAACCCTCAAAGAACAAGACTCTATCTTTGACCAAATTTTGGACGTCTGCTTTCATGCCGTAACAACTCTCAATGTCGTGCCCCGGAGCACCTTGATGATACAGGAAAAATTTGTTGGCATTGTACCAGTATGGAAACCTCTTAGGTACCTTGGGTGGAGCTCTCGTCTGGATGTGACCGTTTTGGATCAAAGATGGGAACAAATCAGTGTATGTCATGGGGATGGGATCAAAGTCCAACCTTTTGTGTACACGATTCTGATTTTGTTGATTTTGTTGATGTGGTGGCTGATGAACCGCAGCAACCTGATGTGATGGCAAATATCCTCTCTTGGGTCGTCCCTGCTGCACAACACTTGCCTCATGTTCTCTCTTTTTCACAAAACTGCTCCCATACTTCTTAGCATTATTGAAGGTACTCCCTTCCTTGAGTAGTCTTCCTTCACGGACCCCCTCTTCCAAACGCATGCCCATATTAACCATTTCGGTGAAGTCACTAGGTGCACTTGCTACCATTTTCTTATAAAAGAACGGTCCTAGAGTCTTCAGGAAAATCTTGGTCATCTCTTTTTCTTCTAATGGCGGTATGACTTGAGCGGCTAACTCGCGCCAACGTTGAGCATATTCCTTGAAATTCTCTTTGTCCTTTTGAGTCATGGCCCTCAATTGGTCACGGTCTGGAGCCATGTCCACATTATACTTGTATTGCTTGATGAAGGCTCCTCCTAGATCGTTGAAAGTTCTAATCTTTGCATTATCCAATCCCATATACCACCTGAGCGCAGCGCCTGTTAAACTGTCTTGGAAATAATGAATGAGCAATTGATCATTGTCAGTTTGGGCAGACATCTTTCTAGCATACATGATAAGATGACTTTGAGGACAAGTATTTCCTTTGTACTTCTCAAAATCAGGGACCTTAAACTTTGGCGGAACCTTAACATTTGGAACCAAGCACAGGTCAGAAGCATTCTTTCCAAACAGATCCTTCCCACGAAGGGTCCTCAATTCTTTTTGTATTTCGGAAAATTGGCCTTGAAACCCATCCATCCTTTCTTCCAAACCCACAGTATCGCTGGGTACCCTACGGAAAATTGGTTCGTCTAGGATATGTGGAGTAATATTCACACGCGGAGGTGCACTAGTCATTACAGCAGTAATGGTAGGGATGGCTTGAACATTGGTCATGGCAGGGACCTCGGGAACAGGTGGACGATAACCGGCCGGAGTGAAATAAGGAGGCATTCCCCACGGGAAACCTGGCGGCATACTGTAGGTCATTTCAGCAACAGTAGACACCACTGGGATCGGTGTTGATACTATTTCGGAGATAACGGTCCTTTGAACTTCTTGGTTGTTGAGTGCAGACTGGTTAGACAGAGCTTCAACTATACCATTCAACCTTTCCAATCTCTCTTTCAGAGTTGTAACTTCGTCACGGAGCACCATATTCTCTTGTTCCAATTGATCCATCTTTTGGCGTTGATTGGCTCGAGTGTTATACTGGTGATTCAGTTTGAGACATCGACTGACAGATAAAGACAGAAGACGAATGAGGACGCAGAAGAGGAGAGACACATGCATATGCAAATGCTGAATGTAAAAATGTTAATGCAAGGATGCAAGAATGAAAGGTTTCATGGAACTTAAGTTTTTATAAACGTATAGCATACCAATGAAAATTCGTTTTTCGATACTGGATTACAAGTGAATATTCTTATAAGAGTCCTGACATAATAGCTAAATAAAAGCTAAATAAAGCCCTAAGGAAGTCCTTCATCACATTCGGTGATTTGTTCCTTCGCTTGGGTCTTCTTGAATATAAGTTTTATTGATGATCGACGTCTAAAAATTTGATAGAGGAAAATAAATCCTCCATCTCTTCTTTTGTTCTTGTGAGAAAGTGAGGAATCAATCCTTTGTATTCTCGGACCTTCATTTGTAATATGTTGGTCTTTTGAGTTTTCTTCAATTTGAGCTCCTACTTCCTTAGGTCATCCAAGTTAGGACTCTTAAAAGAATATTTCAAAATAATTTTCTTTTGTAATCCCTATTGGTTTCTATAATGTTTATAAATAAACTCGGGATTCCATGAAACCAATGCAATATGATGCTATATGAGTGCAACAAACACAAGTAAGCACATAAGGACACAAAGATAAACAAGCAAAAGGGGCGCCCTAGGTTTGCAACGAGCATGGAGTAAAGGTGTACCCTTCCCAAAGGTTTAAGGACTAAAGGTTGTTTGTACCTGCAGAACAAGGTTCTAAAGGGACTCAGAATCATCAGCCCATCTATCGGATATTATCAATTTCCCAATTACTCGAGGATTAATAATATTCTCAAGAGAACTTCTTTTGAGTGTAGCTTCGCGTAGCACTATTTCGGAAGTACTTCCTCATAGTCTCGCACTACGTCCTAATAAAGGCCAAAGTTGGGTTAAGGTAACTACGGTCCTCAATATCATAGGCTCCAAAGTCGAAAGTAGTGAGTGTCTTCACGATGGATCGTTCAACAGTACTATTTCGAAAGGGCCTCAACTGAGCGGGATTCTCGATTCAACTTAGTAGGGATTCCACTCCCTATAAGCCTCCTCGAATATATCACCATCCTATCTTAATTTCTCTCAAAGTTCGGGTGTAGAACTTTATCTCACCACTCAAGGACAATACTCCCAAAAGAAAAAACAAGAGAAAGCATGTAAACAATTAATCAAATAGGCAGATATATAAGGCAATAAACAAGTAAAATAAGATAGGGAAACCCACTAGAGAAGATCCCCAGTGAAGTCGCCATTTCTGTCGCGGTGAAATTTGGATACCAAACTATTGATTAGTTTGAATCTTTAATTCATTTTGCAACCGAACTTTGATTTGTCCAAAGGAAGGGATAAAGATCGAAATTCCCACAATGCAATGCAAATGCAAGGTTGATTGTTTTAGGTTCGGGGGTTGGTTAAACTTAGGGAAGGTACTAGCATCCTAAGTTTCTGTAGTACTCTACAGGAACCTCTTGTTTTATGTTTGTTTATTGCTAAGTGTTTATCTGCTTAATGGCTTAGAGACCCTAGGGGTTTATTTCTAAGTATACTCGATAAGGCATCGCACCTTGTGCCTACATATCCTTACGGGAGTGGAATCAGAGTATTTTGTAGTTCACCCTAAAGGGTTAGAGGAGCTCTCTGACTGTGGTCAAAGTTCCTACGGGTTTAGGGTAGTTGTTTTGATTGGGTTTAGGAGAAGAGATGAGTCTTCATTTTAAGGGAGAGATAACCACCACAAGTGTAAGGGAGATTGTAGGAAATGGTCTTTGCATCGTCTTAAGAAAAGGTCTTACATACTCGGATGGTCGCCAAGTATGCCTTTGTCGTTCTTAAGGCAAAGTCCCTACACGTTTGATTGTATTGTTGTGGGGGTGGAGATTATATCTCACTTAAGATGATTAACATCTTTTCTCTAATGTGTTTGAAAAGTTGTATTGTTTTTGATTGTGTTGTTTCTATGTCGTAGAATAAAGATAAGGTCCTTCCTATGGGGTAGGATCTATCCTAAACGATCAACTTGAAGAATCAAGGATCAATGGGAAGATGGTGCAAATGATGTGCAACTACACACAACGTTGAATTATGTGTAGGTTTTTCCTTTGGACGGAATGCGATGTATGAATAGATAAATATGATAATGTAAATGTGATAGAATAAATTGCGTAAGAATAAATTGCAGAAAGATAAACCATACACGAACGCATGAAAGCGCTGAGTGAGTGTGTGTGCATCGTGAATACGATAAAGCAGATAAAGATAAACAATATGTACGCATGAAAGCGCTGAGTGTAAGTGCTTGTGTCGTGAGTGCACGATTGATTGTATTTCGGTGTTGATTGATTTTAACTGTTCGACTTGATTTTAGACGAGGTTGAAATGTTTTTTTTAGTAAAGAAGTTGTATTTGATCATTAATGGTGATATGAACTACCTTAGTTGAATTACCTATGAGGAAATATTTTGGTGAGATTGTTTTTAGTTGGTTAATTGAATTTCTACTTAGAAAAGGCAAACGGCTTAAAGAGGATTTCAATTTTAATAAGTCAACCTAAACATGTAAAAATATTTTGAATAAAAGAGATTGTTACCATTAAATAAATAATAATTTAAGAAAAAGAGTTTATTGAACATAATAATTCTTTTTTTATTAAATACAATTTATTAACTTAAAAAAAAATCTCTTTTTATGAATTATGGAAATTAAGTAGGTGAGGAAAAAAAGTTGATTGATTAATTAATTGAGTTAACTAGAAAGATTTATAAACTCATTATAAAAAAAGTGATTAGAGATTAATTACTGATTAATAAATTAAATATTAAAAGCCTGAATTGGATAATTGTTAATTAGGGTGAAATAAAAGATTAATGGTAGGGGTCATGGGAGTTAATTAACGGATTAGAGTGGTTAACGGGTGATTAGTGCGTATTAGGTGTGTGTGTGTGTGTGTGAACATGGTGGGTGATGCATCTAATTACATCAGACAATACAGCAAAACGAAAAGAAGATGAGCAAACAGGCACACGATCGGAAACCCTAGCCCCTTTCTCTCAAATTGGTCCCTCGAACCCTCGATCATCTCCCCCTCGATTCGTCTCCGATGCGCCGTTTAATCCCTCTTCCTCATATTCGCCCAAAACTCCTCGTCAAGACCTATCAAAACCCTACAAAAAAACAACATTAATCATGAATGGAAAATGTCAAAATGAGGAAGATTACTACCCCTTGATGAACGATGGTTTCGCCGGTGATGGTGAAGTGGTTTCACGATGAGCGGTTCGCGGAGGAGGATCCCGGCGATGGTAGTGACGGTGATTTGCGGTGGGCGACGCGAATAGGGCTTTGCAGATAAGTCTTTCTTTAGGTTTTTTGATTTTGGGGATTTTTGAGAACTGATGTGCGTTGGGGTTTTTCGTTGGATTTCTCCCCCTTTTCCTTCTCCCTTCATCTCTTTATATAGGCAGTAATCTGATTCTCTGATTTGAATTTCCTTAATCCTAATTGAATGCTGATTGGGGATTTTCCCTTTTGAGTTTAGATCAAACGAAAACCTTCCTGTTTTGGTGATATTGTATTAATGTCTGTTGATGAGGAAATCTCAAATCTCTGATTCTTTGGATTATTCTTTGAATCTCTTATGGAATATTCCCTATTTTGCTAATCTGATTTTTTGCATTTCCTGGTAGGTGTGGATAACAAACGAGTTGTTGGGCTGGGTGATGAATCCAAAATCGATCCTTGGTGACAAGCCCTGAATATGTGAACTTTTTCACATTGAAGTCAAAGTTTCTAACTCTGTTCCTTTGGTTTCGTTTAATTTGGCGCATATCTGACATTGTCTTTTCACGTGTTTGATGATGATGTTTGGGGAACAGGGGTAATGTATCGTGCAAGTCGTTGTTCCTATTATGGTTATCCTTATCTGCGCCAACTGATCAAGATCAAATTGCATGGAAGTGGGTGACTGTGGAAGCAAGAGCATAATGTATCCACGAGAACATACGACACTAGGTGCATCACCAATCTCTACGTCATCTTCAGTTTATCGGTTACTTGCGATTTATAACTGTTTCAATCAGCGCTTATGGCATCACGGCTACCGACATTCCAACAACAGCAATACCATCTTGCAGGGGCTATCCTCTCTAGCAATTACAATCAGCACTATCGGCATAGGGTGGGGCAGTGTAATGGTGATGTTGATTTCTTGGTAAATGAATTGATATCCTGCAAATACTTGTTTGCTGTTTGTTGTATACCGCTGTTACGATGTTGATGTTTGCAGATGGTGCACTGGTGTTGTGATGCTTCGCCGTTGTGAAGCTATTCCGTCGTGTTTTGCTCTTACGCAGGTGCTGCGGATATGCCTTAGTCATGATTGTTATGAGCTGCTGAAGTACTTGTCATTTGCTTGCAGCTTGCTGGGCTGCTTGTGTCGCTAATGTTGTTTCTGTGTTGTTTGTAGTGTAAATGATGATTTATGTTGCTGGTTTTGAAATGTTTGCAGATGAGAGACCGCTGAGGTTATGTCGTTGCTGAGGCCGCTCCTAATGTTGTGGTTCCATACCGTTGTTATTGGCGTTTGCTTGCGATTGCCGGTGTAGCTCTGTTTTGATTGTAGGTAACTTTTGGAGTGATTAACCATGTTATTGGGAGGGCAATGCTACAGTGGTCCGAATCCGCTACTGACTGCTATGTTATGCACTAGAGGCCTCTATCCCTTAAACAGCTTTTATGGTAGTTTGAGGTTATCGTTTGTGGCTCCGTTTAATGGTTGTTTCCTTGAACTGACTGTGACGTTGATATGCAGGTGGAAGAAAAGAGCGTGATCAGAACTCCCATTCGTTACAGGCTGGATTACCAAGAAGTTTCCGTCTTCATATTCTAGATTGAGTACCAGTTCAATGCATACTGTGATGCATGTGGCGCACCGTTCTCGACGGCGAAGAAAAATGGTTCACGTCACATGGTTAACGTTGTTAAGTTCTGAGTGCTTTGTCTGATTCGTGAGCTGCTTCAATCAGGGGATCCGGGGCGTGTCGTAGGTAGGATCTGCAACTTGAAGCATTGATTGTATGAGGTTCAAAAATTCCTTGATGTATGGCTGAATGCTGAGGTGCAGTGTTTAAAAATCCAGGGTCATAAAGCTTGAGTCTTTTGTCATTCTTCCCTGTTTGATATCTTCTTGAAATCATGGGTTGTTGGTTGCTTGCAGGGTGCTTAAAGTGGAACTATGGAGCAGGACTGGTGCAGAGATTCAAACATGCTGCCGTCTTCTAGTCTGCGAAGCTGCGTCTTTATGTTGTGAGGTTCAGTGCGGGGTTAACAGGGTTATCAAATCGTGGGTTGGAGACTCTTAGCCGTGAGTACAAACATTTGCCGTAAAAACGATCCACCTTTGTTCTTGCCATTAGGATTTCTCTTTTCACTTATTGTTTTTGAAATGATTTAATAAACTTCCTCTCGGTTTGGAAGATTTAGAAACTGATGCTTCTCGTGACAGCGTGGACCGACTTTCATGGGGAATCCAAAGATCTTCTCCGATTTATCAAGGACGTCGGCTGTTTCCTCTAAGTTGGGTCCAGCACAACTGAAGTAGTTCCCCATCCATTTGATTATGCTTAGGTCTCTAGTTAATTGTCGTAACTGATGTAGGTACAACATGTTGTTTTTTTTTCAGGTTGGTGGATCGAAACGGTGCTACAAACCAAGCCGGACATGTAATCAGACCAACAGGTCCCGAATTTCGGACTGGAGATTTAGCAGCAGATGACAAAGAGACCGAGTTGTCATGGTTGACTTGATGACTGGTGTGTTGTCCGCTTCCTTGAATTAGAGCTATGACTCGTCGTTAGTTACGTTGAGATTCCTCATGAACTTGGTTGCAACAATGCCGGCAGAAGCTCTAAAGATGTTATTAGAAAAACAAAAGCAATCAATTTGTAATATCGCAGCTTAGGACCCAATGTCAATTAACTCATTATTCTAGTGACATGCTGTTTGAAGCTTCGAACTGGTTGTATGGTCTTAGACTGTCAATTATACGGTGGCAACCATTAGGAGATTTTCTTTTCAAATAAATTGATATGGGAATGTAACATTTCAAACTACTTGCTGCTCTTTCAATTAATGAATTGCTTTACTCTTTCACTCTTCTGTGTATTATGGAGTTAATCATACGACTTGCATGGTCCTTGAATAAATGGGATCAATTGAATTTGTCCTTGGTCTAGCAGACTTGATATCACAATCTTGGATTCTTTCTTAAAAACACATCATAACTTCCAGGACTTTAATGTAAGAACTTGGATTGCCCTATGGCAACGACCGGGGCCCAAGACTATTCCAATGAACACTGAACCAATATTCATAGCCAACTAACTTGTACTCACAGTTCTGATTTCAAACCTTTCGTCGTGAATAAATTCAAGGAATTTGATGACAGTGTAGGCTTCCAACGATGCGTATGGATGACTTCGTGTTTATCACCAGCTTGTGTTATTAATGAGAAGACTTTCATTTGGATCCACCGAGGCCCCCCTTGATTAGACGAGTAAAATAATAGTAACACCTTAATGAATCTTGAGATTTTGCGTTGGCGAATTAGAGGGTAGTTTTAGGATTTCGACGCGAAATTTGAATGTAATGCGGAATTCGTGTTGCTGTAACAGATTGATATGTTGTAACTTGTAATCACTGCATCTGCGCATGTTGGTTAGTCGTAAAAAAAACCCAAATATTAAATATTAAATCAAATAACAAAAGAAAAAGTGCAGAAAGAGGTGGGGTCTCGTGGTCAAAAATTAGGGTGCAACATTTATCTTTTGATTATTGTGATTTTGTGGAAGCATTAGAAATGATCAAGGCATCTATTTATATTGAGAACAACCATATCCAGAAGTAACTTGCCCGTGAGTAGAGATAATTTGTTACCCCCTTTAAGCCAAAACAGTTTAGATCTCATTTTAGTGATGAACTTGGTTTATGTACATAATTTTAAAGTTTAGTTCACCATTGAATTTTGTGAGACTCAAAAAAGAAATTCTTGAACCTTTGAACGTTGTTTTAAATTGATTTCCTTGCCATAAAAAGAAAGGAGCGTTCACTTTAGGTTTAGTTGAATTCAAGTTGGGGAGAACGAAACGAAAAGTGGTAGGTTTCTAAAAATCTTGAAATTTTTCAAGCAAGCATTGAAAAAGGCGTGAATAGGAATGTGAAAAACAAAAGAAAAAGAATGCTTGTTTGAAGAAGAAAAATAGAGAATGAAATAGTTGTGCAAAAGGAAGTTTGAGAATGTTTTAAACAGAGGAAAGAAAGTGGTGAATGAAGTTGTGATGTGTAAATACCATATATAGTGAATGTTTCTTTTACATTGGTAACTTTGATTCAATGACCTTTAGAAACAACCCTTTGTTGTGAACCTGGCCAAGCTACAATCTTAAAAGCCCTTAGTGATCTCTTGCTTCCATGATTTCATTTTTAATTTATTAGATGAATGTATGAATTGGATTTTTATTTGCATTGTTTTTCAGGTAAGTGAAATTGCCCCGCGGTTGCAAACATGTTAATTTCTTCATTATTATTGTAAAGAGGAGTGTTAAAGTGATTCAAGTATGAGAATTTATTAATTATTCGAAACATTGCATGATATTTGTTTAAGAACTAAACTCTTTATCGTTGGTCGATTCTATTGAGTGACGAACATTGCTTGTGGGTATTCGCATGCTTGACCAAATCCTCTTGTTTGAGAAAATCTCTCTTGTTTGAATTTGAACCATTACCCCTTTCTTGTTTGAATCTTATGCATGATGTTGCAGTGAGAATCGTGATACCAAGCTATTGATTAACTTGAATCTTAATTCATTAAATTCACAACCGAACTTTAATTTATCCAAAGGAAAGGTTTAAAGAAAGAAAAATCTTCTGCGCTATGTAACAACAAAGCTGAGAGATCTAAAGGTTCGGGGGGTTGGTTATGCCTAAGGTAGGTATTTCACATCCTAAACATCTGTAGTACTCTACAGGAACCTCTTGTTAGTATTTGTGTTATGCTAAAGTTGCTTGCTAAAGGGAAAGTGCTAAGGGTAAAGATATAAAGTATATACAAAGTATGCTCGCCAAGAAATTGCATCTCGTGCCTATGTATCCTGACGAGAATGGAATCAGAGCAACCGTAGTTCCCCTAACTAGGGATGAGGAACTCTGGATTGTGATCAAGGTTCTAAAGGGAAAAGAGTAAATGTCTGCGGTGAGACACCTACATAGAGTTCGGCGACTCTAAACTAAAGTTAAGCTAGCAAAGAAGGGAATATCCACGGAGGGACGACTAAATAGAGCACGGTGACTCCAATCCTAAGGCAAATGTAAATGGGAAGTTAATTGTTAGTGAGTTAATGGGCTCGCCAAGAGGTTGCATCTTGTGCCTACGGGCGCTACCGCAAAAATAAGGTGCCGGCAAAACAGAAGAGTCGCCACCTTTCGTTATTTATCCCTCAGAACGGGAAAGGAAACAATCGGAAAAACCAGACGAAAAGGTATAAGACAAGGTCATCGCAACCAATGTCTGGATTCAGGAGTCGGTTACACAAGGGGAAGGTATTATCACCCCTCGCGTCCATCGTACTCGATGGGATCCATGCTTGTTGTGTTTATCTGAAGGGTTGGTTTTACTATCTACCTATCAAGGCTGATCTGAAAAGAAAAGAAAATGACTCGGCAAAGCATCGCGCTTTATTCCTACGTATTCTCATCAGAGAATGAGAACTCAGAGTTAACATAGTTCGGCTAACTACGGGTAAAAGGATGGGGGAAGGTGGCTCGCCAATACATCAGTATTGTGCCTACGTACTCTCAACGGATATGAGAGATCAGAGCTTACGTAGTTCGGGATGATACGGATTACGGGGTTTCAGATTCATCTGTTTTTCAAGTAGGGTTAACAAACAGTTCCAGCAGTTTGGTGTATGCAGCTCGCTCGTCAGAGACTCGTGCGTTATCGTTTGCAGTAGAACTGAGAGTTAACGACACTCTTTTCTTCAGAAAAGTTCCTTTGAATTTTGGGCCCACGGGGCAAAAAGGTTTGAAATTTGTTTTCTGTCTTTTACGGAAGAACTGTTTTTTATGGTAGTTTGCAACTAATATCGCACTAGAGACTATGACTTAGGAGTGAATGTGTCGCATGTCACCCTAAGGGTGCCAGGCTAAACATCCTGACTGTTGAAGAGTGACCCTTCAATAATCATTTCCTAAGTAACTTAAGGCTCGTAACATACGACATCAGTTAACCTTTATTACTGTACTTTTGATTTGTTCGAAGATGAGAAGAGAGAGGACACAATTAAGGGAAAACTATCAAGTCCTAATGTTGTCATACCAAGGATTCATCCTATGGTTGAGGTTTGAAACAGGGAACTCCTAGATGTTATCATGCATAGGTTTCAACCTAAAGTTCTATCATTCCTTTCCTTATCAAAGGAAATGAGATTCCTAGGGGATCATGTCAATGGGACAGAAACAGACAAAGCATCAGCTTAAACAGATAAACAGTAAAGATGCAAATGCTATGCAACAATACAAGCAGAGGGAGACTCACTCAACCTCTAGAGTAACCAAGCAAAGCCAAAAAATAACAGACAAGCAGAGGGAGCTCAACTCAACCTCTTATGCAAACAAGCAGAGGGGAGGACCACCTCAACCCTTCAATGCACTTAGGCCTAGAATCATCTACATGGGAGCCTATTCTAATGCAACACACCAGACAGTCATTCACACAAATACAGTCAAGCAATCAAGCACACAGCAAACAAACAGCACAACAGTCTCCAACAGCAGAACAGTCTTCAGGCCCAAGTTGTCCATCAGGAGAAAAGGAATGAGAACTTCATCTTCCAACCTCAGCTTGCTTCAACAGGAGAGTATGTGAATCATCACAAAGATCATTATATGATGAGGAGAAGCAAGAGGTAAACCAATGGAATCCCTCAAGGCACTCAACCACTCATCTGAGATAGGCATCCTCAGAGGTTCTACCTTTAGTGATATACCACACATCCTTCCTAAGGAGGGATGAGGCTTCCACATAGGGATCTTGTATCATAGGATGGGAATGGAATGTACACAAAGCAATCCATGTTTATGCCAAAAAGAAGCAACACCTAAAGCTCTAATGAGGTATCTACCTACTTACCATTATATCAAGAAAGGGTAATGAGACTTAGAATCATCTAATGGTCATTTACAAGACTAATCCATGCACTTAACCTAGTTAGGACCACCTAAACCAAGGCCAATTTGTAAAATGGGAACTTAATAGAAAATCATTCCTAAAAATTCTAAGGAAAATACTACAGTATCCTACATGTATCAACATGCTATGGTCCAAAAATCAGGGGCTAAACCTAAATCAAAAGGTTCAAACTAAATCTAAAACCTCAAGGGTACACTAAAGGGATCCAACAAAGAACACTCCTAAACAACTACCCTAAAATCCTATTTAGAATCATCTAAAAATCATACCAAAAATCATAAAACATCATCAACATGTATATAATCAGCACACAAAATTTCAATATCAAACTCAAAAGCATGAATGAGAAATAAAATCAACAAACTCAGTACACAATTCCTCAATTATTAAAACATACTAAAAATAGAAAATATGAAATTAATTGCAAAAGAAATGGAAAATTAAAATAAAAAACATGGAAATATTCTAGACATCCCAATCTACATCCACATATTTTTTCAGGAATTATTGACAACAAATACTATTTTGTATGAATTAAAACTAACAAGCAATTAAAACAAAAAATGAAAGAAAAAGAAATTAAAAAAGATAAATGGAGGGAGGTGCAGTCAGCAGTGAATCCATGAGTTATTTCGCTTGGGCCCAACAAGGTGGGGTGCGAACAGCACTGGGGGAATGGGCCCAACTGAATATCAATTCAGTTTATTATTACTAAACGAAACATACCAGGGGGTGCAACAAGTAAGGGTTTCACGTGATAAATGGTTAGGCCTGACTAGTAAGGGGTGGGGATAGCATCAGGATTCAAAGCCCAGAGTTTCAATCTATGAAACTCTGTGTTTCATTAAAGGGACCAAAGGCTACACGTGGACGCGTTTTGGCCATCAGACGAGCTTACTTATTCAACTATTCCACGAGATCCAACGATTACGATATAACTTGGGATTTTAAACACCAAAACGGAGGGAAACTCACACGGCGGCTCTGCAAACTCAGACGGTGGTCGGCCTAGCGCCGGTCATCCCCTACCTTGCAACGGGAACAATACCAGACATCCAACCTCAATGAAACCTCAATTTCTTTATATAATATTGCTCGTCTCTCACCCTAGGTTCCTAATCTAGTATTCGTTTTCGTTTTCATCCATTAACCAGTGAGATATATGAATAACAATTTGGATCACCATAACACAAACTCTCACGATTCACCCTAAAACTTATATAGAATTCATCTATGTTCCAAGACTAACTTAACCACATGTATCTAAGGTGTTAAATGTGCATAATTTAAGAGGAAATTTGAGAGGAAGAACCTGATGCAAAGCTTTGAATATGGTGACTTCTAGAGCTCCACTTGCTTCTAAAAGGTGCAGATTCCTTCAATGGATGATGATGAACAATTCTTGCAGTCCAATTCCTTCTGAAACTCTCTCAATCTCAAAATTCGAAAACCAAGTTTCAAGCTTCTTCTCACACTTGCTCTAACTGATTCTCAATAGAAATTGGCACTAGAAGCTTCTGGGAATGATCTAAAATCAATTGATAATCTGTTTGAAACCTTTGGAGGCCCAATTTGTGATTTTCAACTTTCAAGTTTCTTCCAAAATTTCCATTATGGTATCCACGATTTTGCCCTGCTCTGGCTCTTAACTCTCTTCAATTCACTTGCTTGAGGGTTATGGAATGTAATTGAGTGGTTTTTCTCCTTTGATTTCAACCAAAGAGGTGTATTTGATTTGTAACTTCATCATGAAGCAATCCCCCAAAATGCCATGAAATGAGTATCAACTCAAAATTCTAATAATTCAAAAGTGTTTAGAATATCATTTCCAATCAAAATGAGCCCAAATTTGACTTGAAAACATCCAATTATCAATTGTTTTGAATTTTTTCATTTTAATTCATTAAAATGGCCTTTTTGAGAAATTTCTTCAATCAATGCTTGTTTTAATCCATATCAATGGACTCTTGATACTTGGCTAAGCTGAAAACATCATTTTGAGCAACTTTCAAGTTGAACAAAATTCCATTTGAAGCTTTCATGATAGTGAAATTGACCTATAATTCAAAATGACCTGTAATGTCCAAATACCCAAAATACCCTTGACTTGTCAAAGCCATAACTTGAGTTCTATAAATCCAATCATGGACTTCTAGTACTATTTAGAAAGCTAAGAGAATAAGGGACAACATTCATGTTGACGAAAAGTTCATAGGAATCATCCGTCTAGGGCAAAAGTGTCGTGCAAGTTGGGTAACTTTCAAGCTCCAAATTCACATGTCTCAGATGACCTGTAACTTGTCTGGCTCATAACTTGAGTTCTAAAAACCCTATCAAGGACTTCTAGTACTCAAATTAAAGCTAAGATCATGCTCTACAACAATCATGTTAGGGTTAAGATGAGATGAACATCATATCTTGAGTTAAATGGTCTTGAAGTCAGGGGTTAAGCTAGGGGATTTTACACTGTCAAGTCTTAGAAACCCTAGCCTGAAACTTCTCAAACTCCTCGATCATGATGATTTAACCTTGGAATCACCCTTAGCACATCTCAATGTATCAATCCATGATCACGTGGCTCATGAATTAGGTCTCAACCTTCTTCAAATCCTCAGTTGATTTAGGATTGACCCAGTCAAACCCTAGCTGCACCAATCATGGCTGAGGCTTCTTATCCTTTGCTCATTGACCTGTTAGGCCTCAAAATTAACTTCAACATTCCTCAAGAGCTCTCTCAAGACCTCAAGTCCAAATTTATGGCTTCAACATCCTTAGATGACTTCCCCATAACTCCAAAGTTAGGAGACCTACACTCTTGGTTTCAACCACTCTCTCTGAGTATATTAGACTTCTCTGGTGAGGATATCAACCCTTGAACACCTGAATAAATCTCTTATCTAACTTCATAGCCTTGTGTAGCCCTTGATTGGTAATCATACCTCTTGATCTCCTACACACATGTCAATGAAATGCAAATGATAATGCTAATGTGAATGAAATGAAACACAAGCTAGGTAAAGAAATGTTGGGCAAATTTTGGGGTGCAAAAGGTGCCCCTATTCAAACGGCTTGGACCTGACTGGGTGAGAAGCAAACGACTCTCAAACAGTCAAGGTAAAAGACGGTTGAATACCAACAAACCCAGAAATTTGCCAACTACACAAGTACATGGTACTCTGAGGGGACAAATCTTCGGAAACTAAAATAGCAGTTGCACGATAATTAGCTAGAGAATACTGATCTGAATCTCCGTCAGGATGAGTCTCTGATTCAATGTAGATCTTCTTCCTCAAATCATAAAGGGATCACCGGTCACACGGTAATTGGTGAAGGATTAATCTCAAATCTCCGTCAGGATGATCATCTATGTCCTTAAATCATCAAGGGATCATTGGTTACACGGTAACTGGCGATCTGCCAACCGCACATGTAAACGATACTCTGATTGGTAGGAACATCTTCAAAACTGAGCATGACAGTTGCACGACAACTCTACTGGGGAATTGGTTACACCGTAACTGGAAATTTTCCAACCACACAAGTAAACGATACTCCGGTGGGTAGGACAATCTTTGAAGTCTGAAATGGAAGTTGCACGATAACTGGCCCAGATCTCCATCAGGATGATCATCAGCTTTCACTGCAGCTTCTTCCTCAAGTCATCAAGGGATCACCAGTTACACAATAACCGACGATACATAGCTGATATTGTCGTCAGGCATTCTGCGGCACGGCGGCAGAAAAATTCCTCGGGACTCATCAGGTCATCAGGAACTTTTGACAATCTCTATAATCATGTCGTCGGGCGCTCAAAGAAATTCTCGGGCGTCAGCCGAACTTCAATCATCAAGTCTTTAAGGAAGTTCCAGCTTCTCTTTTTAGAACCTGCTGGGGATGACACATCCCTGCTGGGGATTCTGGAGAACTATCAAGTAACTCTACTTCAGGGATCCAGAAATCATTCCGGGTGAATCAACTCTGCTGAGGAAATCAAGAATCATCTTGAACAACAACTTCGCTGGGGACTCAAGAATCATCCTGAACAAACAACTCCGTCGGGGACTTCAAGAATCATCTTGAGCAAATAACTCCACCAGGGACTTCAAGAATCATCTTGAGCAAATAACTCCGCCGGGGACTTCAAGAATCATCTTGGACCAATAGCTCTGCTGGAGATTTCAGGAATCATCCTGAGCAATCACTCTGTTGAAGATTTCAAGAATCATCCTGAGCAATCACTCGGCCGGGAGCTCTAAGCATCAACTTGAGCAAACAACTCTAGTGACTTCCCTGGGGGATTTTAAGAATCATCTTAAGCAATCAAACTCGCTGGGGAATTCAAGAATCACCTTGAGCAAACCATTCTGCGGAGGAACACCTGCAAAACAAGAACGGTAACGACCTAGCTCATGTTTCATATGCATATGACTGACAATGGCGCAATGCTCCACACGGTGGAAATGCTACGCGTTTTTAGGGCGAATGTTATGCAATCATGCAAAATGCTACGACCCCATCAGCAAAATAAATGTTGAAGGGAGAATTCTCCTGTCAAGGAGAAATAATCAATCTGATATAGGAAGGAATCATCCTGCCGAGGAGAAGAAGTCACGCCAATCTCAACTGGACTAAACCTGGGGAAACGAACTCCAGGAGACTGCTGCAGGGGAATGAAGTTCCACGAGAACCTGAACTCGCTCAACCAGGCATACGAACCACAAGCTGCTGAGGAAAACGATGTCAATCGCAAAAATAAACTACACAACCTTCGCGGCTAAAACTTTCTGGAGATAACGACTCCGATGGGGAAATACAACATCAGCTATTCAGTACTCTCTACTGGGGAAAACCAATCATGGCTTGGACGACTTCCAAGGATTCGGCTCTCTTGGGGTACTGCAAACTCGGCTGAGGATAGGCAACCAGACAATGGAATCACTCCTACCTGCCGGGAAGAGTACAACTTTGTGGGGGATATCAATTCTGCTGGAGACTTCAACCTGAATCATCAGAAACTGAACACATACAAATAGTCTGTTATGAGGCAACTGCACCCTGACCCAATGCTGGGAACGAGTATACACTTCAGCGCACGACTCAGTTGGGGAAACGATGATCCTGCCTAGGATACATCTGGTTGGGGAGAATCTATCTCTGCTTGGGGAGACATATCAATGCTATCGGTCCCATGTTCAGACTCGGTGGGGAGACGTTGCTGACCTCGCTGGGGAAGAAGGAATCATCCTACTTGGAAACATCTGGCGTATTGCCTGGAATGTGCCATACCTACAACAACACGAACAAACAGACAAGATACCCTTCACAAAGGGACCTATCAAGGTTATCATCCTGTGACAATGTTCAGGTAATTCAATGTTTCAACAATTATTGGCCTAGGCCAACAAGTTTATGTATGCGCATTTTATCAAAAAACATCGGGCATTCTTTTTCGCAAACAAAACAGATAAAAGCTAAACAAACAAACAGAATTGTTGAATAGTATACGTTTTATTGATAACGAGCCCCTGAATGGGCAAAAATGTTTTACAACAGATGCAAGCTCCTGAAATGTGGAAGCTGCGCAGGCATAATAACATAAATATACATCAGTATATACAAATGTTGGCAATGTGGCATAGACGAACACCATGAGTTGATCCCTCTATGACCCATTCGACTTCAATACTTCTCCTACGCTTCGGCTTCCGAAGAGATTGATTCAGATAAACGGTCCTCAGGTCTTCCAAGCCACTAAACAATGAGAGTCCATACGCGGAACGCAGTCATTTGCTTTTCAAATCCCTAACTTTTGCCTGAACCGCCCTTTAGGGTTTTCGATTCACCGGGATATCCTTTTTTGCCAAAGTCGCCCTTCCAGGTTTTCGACTTTGCGGGTGTACATTTTTCATTTATATCCCTAATTTTTGCCCGAACCTTTTTCCTTTTTTATGGTTCGCCGGGATGCCCCATTTTTGCCTGGATATTCTTTTTTCTTTCCAGCGGGTCGTTTTTTAAGAAAAGTATTTTTTAACTGCGTCCGCGTTCAAAGGGGATGCAAAATCTTCGCCATCCATCGTGGATAACAACAAGGCTCCTCCCGAGAAGACCTTGCTGACGACATACGGACCTTCATAGTTAGGAGTCCACTTGCCCCTATGATCGGAATGTGGTGGAAGAATCTTCTTCAGGACGAGATCACCCGTTTGAAAGCTTCTAGGACGCACTTTCTTATCGTAAGCTTTCTTCATTCGGCTCTGGTATAGACGAACATATGCAATCGATGCTAATCTCTTCTCATCCATCAGACTGAGTTGATTTAATCGGTTCTTAATCCATTCTGCCTCATCGAGTTTCACGTTAACCAAAACTCGCAAAGAAGGAATCTCAACTTCCAACGGTAGGACAACTTCCATACCGTACACTAGTGAGAAAGGAGTTGCCCCGGTTGATGTCCGTATCGTCATACGATAACCGTGCAATGCAAATGGCAACATCTCATGCCAATCTTTGTAGGTCACAACCATCTTTTGTACTATCTTTTTAATGTTTTTATTGGCCGCTTCAACCGCACCATTCATCTTCGGCCGGTAAGGTGATGAGTTGTGATGTTCAATCTTGAAGCTCTGGCATAACTCCTTCATCATCTTGTTATTCAGATTCGAACCATTATCAGTAATGATCCGCTCGGGAATTCCATATCGACAGATGATGTCCTTCTTTATGAATCTAGCCACCACTTGCTTGGTCACGTTAGCATACGAGGCTGCCTCCACCCACTTGGTGAAGTAGTCGATGGCTACCAAAATGAAGCGATGACCATTAGATGCAGTGGGCTCGACCATGCCTATCATGTCGATGCCCCACATGGAGAACGGCCACGGGGATGACATGACATTTAACGGGCACGGCGGCACATGAATTTTATCAGCATAAATCTGGCATTTATGACATCTTTTCGCGAATTTGAAGCAATCTGACTCCATCGTCAGCCAGTAATATTCTGCTCTCAAGATCTTTTTCATCATAGCATGTCCGCTGGCGTACGTACCAAATGTGCCTTCATGGACTTCTTTCATGAGAAAACTCGCTTCTTTCTCATCTACACATCTGAGTAGCACGAGATCGTGATTTCTCTTATATAGAACTCCATCAGGATTGAGATAGAAATTTCCAAACAGCCTCCTCAGAGTCTTCTTATCCTGGGTTGACGCTCCCGCAGGATACTCCTTAGTCATAAGGAAAGTCTGGATATCATGGAACCATGGCTTGCCATCGGAGGCTTCCTCGATTGCAAAAACGAATGCAGGTCTATCAAGATGAGAAATGACAATTCTTGGGGCTTCATTCCAAAAATTGAGTTTATACATCGAAGCCAACGTGGCTAAGGCATCAGCCATCTGATTTTCAACTCTAGGCACATGGTGGAGTTCCACTCGATCAAAGAACGGAAGTAGCCTTCTGGCATAATTCATGTACGGGACCAAATTCGACTGACGAGTCTCCCACTCCCCTTTAATTTGGTTAACAACAAGTGCCGAGTCACCGTATATGTCCAGGTTTTTGATTCTCAAATCAATGGCTTCTTCTAAACCCATGATGCATGCTTCGTATTCTGCTTCATTATTGGTGACTGGAAAAGTCAATCTAGCAGTGAATGGGATGTGGGATCCGTGGGGAGTCGTGATGATTGCCCCAATACCATTTCCGTAAGAATTAACCGCCCCGTCAAATATCAATTTCCACTGGGACTTCCTATCTGGCCCCTCATCGGGCAACGGTTCATCACAATCTTTCACTTTGAGAAACATGATATCCTCATCAGGGAATTCAAATTTCATCGGCTGATAATCTTCGATCGGTTGTTCGGCAAGGTATTCAGACAATACGCTTCCCTTAATGGCCTTCTGGGAAACATACTGAATGTCATATTCCGTCAACACCATTTGCCATCTGGCAATCCTGCCCGAAAGCGCTTGCTTCTCGAAGACGTACTTGATCGGATCCATCTCCGAAATTAGCATGGTCGTGTGGTTGAGCATATACTGTCGTAAACGTTTGGCAGCCCATGCGAGTGCGCAACACGTTTTTTCCAGCATTGAGTAACGGGACTCACAATCTGTGAACTTTTTACTCAAGTAATAAATGACATGCTCCTTTCTGCCAGTCTCGTCGTGCTGACCGAGAACGTAACCCATGTTATTCTCAAGAACTGTCAAGTACATGATTAGGGGTCTTCCAACCACTGGGGGTATCAAGATTGGAGGTTCCTGCAGATACTGTTTTATCTTATCAAATGCCTTCTGGCAATCCTCGTTCCAGATAATCGCTTGATCTTTTTTCAGTAGTTTGAACATCGGTTCACACGTGGCCGTGAGCTGAGATATAAACCTCGCAATGTAGTTTATTCTGCCCAGGAATCCACAAACTTATTTTTCAGTCTTTGGCGCTGACATATCTTGTATTGCTTTTATCTTCGCAGGATCAACCTCAATGCCTTTTTCACTCATAATAAACCCCAGTAGTTTTCCAGATCGTACTCTGAAAGTACACTTATTAGGATTCAGCCTCAACCTGAACTTCCTAAGCCTCTCAAAAAGCTTCAGTAAATTGCCAGATGTCCCTCCTCCATTTGGGACTTCGCAATCATGTCATCAACATAGACTTCAATCTCATGGTGAATCATGTCATGAAACAAAGTGACCACTGCTCCCTGGTAAGTGGTCCCTGCGTTCTTCAGACCGAAAGGCATTACCTTGTAGCAAAACATTCCCCACGGGGTAATAAACGTGGTTTTCTCCATGTCTTCCGGCGCCATCTTGATCTGATATAGCCGGAGAAGCCATCTATGAACGAAAACACAGAAAATTGAGTTGTATTGTCGACCAACACATCAATATGAGGGAGCGGGAAATCATCTTTAGGGCTCGCCCTATTCAGATCCCGATAATCGACGCACATCCGCACCTTACCGTCCTTCTTTGGTACAGGTACTATGTTAGCGACCCACGGAGGGTAAGTAGTGACCGCTAAGAAGCCAACATCGAGCTGCTTTTACACTTCTTCTTTGATCTTAACGACCATATCTGGTCGTATCCTTCTAAGCTTCTACTTAACGGGAGGACAATCTTCTTGCAGTGGTAGGTGATGGACCACTATGTCAGTATCGAGTCTGGGCATATCTTCGTACGACCAAGCAAAGATGTCACTATACTCTCGAAGCATCTCAACCAATCTCTGCTTGACATCACTTTGCAATGCAGCCCTTATCCTGACATTCCTGACAAGTTCCTCAGAACCCAGATTCACAATCTCAATCTCTTCCTCATGAGGCAGAATGACTTTCTCTTCTTGTTTCAACAAACGGGCCAACTCTTCGGGAAGGTCTTCGTCTTCATCAATCTCTTTTTCAGCTTGATAGATCGGGCAATCGAAGTCGAAGTGAGTCGTAGAAGGTTCAGAGTCGATGTCATCTGCGATGTGAGTCCTGCAATAACAAGGGTTAAGCTTAAAACAAGGATATGCAGGTTAGCACAAACCATATTGCCATTTTATTGTTTTTCAAAACAAAAATAAAACAGGAATAACAGAGATCACAACATTTGAATGCAAAGAAAAACGCCCTTTGATTTATTTATAAATTGTATGTACATAACCAAACAAGGCCCTGACAATAAAACCACTATGCCCCGGGTAGGACATAGGGTTGTACAATAATTGGAGAAAGTAAATCATTACTCTTTGTCTGTCACTTGGATGATATCCTGGACGGACCAGTTGTTGAGGCTCTGGCCTGATTTGCTCGGCTGAATCCAGGAATCTAGGTCGCAATCACTGTGTTCGCCGTCTTCAGACAATGCGTTGACATTCTCGAATATCACCCCACCTCTTGTGAACTGGATCGACCCTTTGATGCACGGCGCACTGTGAGAGTAGGACGCCTCAGCAGAAGGAGAGTACCCTAACCCAAACTTATCCTGCTTGTTAGGGATTTCCAGAACTTGCCCCCAGCCTGGGGCAGAGCCAGCTTGAACAACAGCCCGAACTTCCTTGAAGGAAGAGAGAGTCATCTCCGGTTTCTCAATCATCACTGGAGTCACATCTTTGACCTTAACAGCTTCGAATGCCTGACACAAGGTTTCGTGGATCTCGCCATCCACCTCAACATATTTGAAAGACGACAAATGGCTCACCATTATGTCTTCTTCACCACAAACAATTATAATGCTGCCCCCCACAGCATACTTCAGCTTCTGGTGCAATGTGCAGGTTACTGCGCCAGCAGAATGGATCCACGGCCGGCCTAACAGGCAGCTATAGGCTGGCATGATATCCATGATGTAGAAGACTGCGTCGAAAGTTTTCGGCCCAACGTGGATGGGTAGAGTTACCTCTCCAAAGACATGACGCTTGGTTCCGTCGAAAACTCTTACAACCAGGTCACTGGGTGTACAAATTAGTCCCCTCGTATCCAGCTTCATCAGAGCTTTCTTCGGGAGAACATTGAGAGATGATCTGGTATCCACCAACACATGGGACATAACTGTTCCCCTACACTCTATCGAGATGTGCAAGGCGCTATTATGGTTCCTTCCCTTCGGCGTCAGCTCTAGGTCGGTAAACCCTAACCCGTTCCCAACATTTACGTGAGCCACTACCCCCTCCAGCTGGTTGACCGAGATCTCCTGCGGTACATACGTTGTATTCAGCACCTTCAGTAGCGCGTTGCGATGTGCCTCAGAACATAGCAACAAATTCAGAATGGAGATTTTTGAAGGCGTTTGATGAAGATGATCAACGATCTTATAATCACTTTTCTTGATCAATCTCATGAATTCTTCGGCGTCTTTTACAAGCAGGTCTTTCTCTACCCCACGAGGGGTTTCCTCAACGACCTTACTCTTTCCCTTATCGGCTTTCTCAACCTTGTCAGTTTTATCAGCCACAACTTCTGGTGGAGCGAATACTCTTCCGCTACGTGTCATTCCTCCAGTACCCACTAGGTTGTCCACAGACTGCCCAGATGGCTCCAACTCCAATTTTTGTCTGTTATAGTAGACGTCTGCCCCATAGTGCCATGGAACAACGTTGGTACTTTCAAATGGTATAGGCCCAGCCTTTGTGATGGTAATCGTAGGTGGCCTGGACGCGGAAATGGTTATTGTTTTACGAGGGATGGTGATAGTGGCAACTTCGCCATTCTGTTTCAGCATTACTTCTCCAGACCCGTTCTCAGCCTTTCGACTAAACTGCAAGATTCCTTCGGTCATCAGACTCTGAATCCCCGCTATCAACTGTCCGCAGCCGTCTGAATGAATCGCACAACCCATACACAACTCTCCACAGCTTGGAAAGATGCCTTTCTTCATCAGCTTGGCTTTAACTACACCAAGCGGTGTCCTCAGGTCCTTGACATCAGTCAATAAATCCGAGTTCTCTTCTTCAATAATGGCATTCACCCCATCTCCCCCTTGGTTCGGCATAGGGTTCTTCGTGACGTTCGACACATTATCAGAAAAATTGGTGATTTTAGCGTCAACCATATCTTGCACCTTGTGCTTGAATGCCTTACAGTTTTCAATCGAGTGGCCAGGTGCCCCCGAGTGAAAATCACATCTTGCATTCGCATTATAGCCCTGTGGGGGTGTCCCTGTCAAGGGAGCCAGGGTTCTCTTCTGAACTAGCTGTAACTGAAGCAAAGTCTGTAAAAGCTGAGCATATGACATAGGCGGTGTCTCAAGATGACAGTTTTCCAGAGGTGTTTTGTTCTGGTACCTCCTGTACCCTTGCTGATTTTGCTGCTGCTGCTGTTGAGGTTGTTGGACAACAGGTATGGTTATGCTAGCAACCTGCTGGCGCTGGCCCTTACCTTTCCTCCGAGCGTTAGACATTGCGTTCGTCTCTCCTTCACGCCTCTTGCTACTGTATGGTTTCTTTCCTCCTCCAACTGAGGATAGATCAACACCTTGAATTTTCCCAGTTTGATCCCATTTTCAACATGCTCGCCAGTAATGATGAGATCGGATAAACTTCCTGACATACCACCGACCGGTTTCTCATAATAGACCCCCAAAAGGGTAGCTACAAACATCTCAACAAGCTCTCGTTCAACCATCGGCGGCTGAACTCTTGCTGTCAGCTCACGCCACCTCTGGGCGTACTCTTTGAATCCCTCGTTGTTCTTCTGAGACAAGTTCTGCAGTTGAACCCGGTTAGGAGCCAAGTCAGTGTTATACTGTTAATGGCGTACAAATGCTTCAGCGAGTTCTTTCCATGTACGTACACTGGTGGGTTCCAAACCCATATACCACTCCAAGGACGGGCCGGACAGGCTGTCTTGAAAGAAGTGCATCAGCAACTTCTCGTCTTCAGAGTGAGCGGAGATTTTTCGGTAGTATGACCTTAGATGGACACGAGGACAAGTGGTGCCCTTGTACTTCTCAAAGTCGGGTACCTTAAATTTGGGAGGCACCTTAAAATCTGAAATCAATCCCAGCTTAGTCATGTCTACACCCATAGTATTCAGGTTCTCAAAACTCTTCATTTTGTCCTTGAGCGCTTTAAACCTCAGACGGGCTTCAGAGTTCAACTCGCCCTCAGCTCCCTTCTGCGAGAACAAATCCTCTTAGCGATCCTCTAGCCATGGCTGATTGCCATTGCCAGCAGCGAACCCAGCATTATCAATACCATACAGATTTCAACACCAACATTCCAT